>CM031615.1:4152851-4160351 GCA_018398815.1 Conus ventricosus
AAGGAAAGAAGGAAAGAGACACTTTGACACTTGGATATATAGAAGGATGAAGAAGAAGGGAAAGAAAGTGACACAGAAAGAAAGAAAGAAGAAAGGAAGGAAGAAGAAAGAAGGAAGGAAGAAGGAAGGAAGGAAGAAAGAGAAGAAAGAAGGAAGAAAGAAGAAAGAAAGAAGAAAGAAAGAAAGAAGAAAGAAAAGAAAGAAAGAAAGAAAGAAAGAAAGAAAGAAAGACGAAAAAACACGATGAGACAGAAAGAAAGAAAAAAAGGAAGGAAGAAAGAGACAGAGACAGAGAGAGAGACAGAGAGAGAGAGAGAGAGAGAGAGAGAGAAAAGAAAAAAGAAAGAAAGAAGGAAGGAAAGAAAGTAAAAAAAAAACATGCATTATTGATCACTCTGGGGTTAAACAAACTCGGGTGTTTTGTTTTTTTATTGTTTTTTTTTTCTTCTATTTTTTCTTTTTTTTTTTTTTCCCCTTTTTTTTGGGGGGGGGGGAGGGGTGTTATATATTTGTTTTACCTATTTACTTACACACCGAGAACAGACACGAGCAACGTCAAAAGCAGTGAATAAATCTGAATGATTTCCCCATGTTGTGAGTTTACTTTGTCTCGGACGGGCGAGTAGAGTGTGAGGGAAAGTGTGTGTGTGTGGGGGGGGGGGGGGGGGGGCAGGGGGGGAACAAAGTAGGGGAGAGGGGGGTTGGGGTGGGGGTGGGTGTAGGGGGGGGGAGGGGGGTAGAAGTTGATGGCTTCAACAGTCGTTCAGGTTACACGCATCCACGGTCAGGTTTTCAGTCACTGTGTGGGGTAGCTGTGCCTCTCTCTCTCTCTCTCTCTCTCTCTCTCTCTCTCTCTCTCTCTCTCTGTGTGTGTGTGTGTGTGTGTGTGTGTGTGTGTGTGTGTGTGTGTGTGCATGCGTGCGTGCGTGTGTTTGTGTGTGTGTATGTGCCGCGCGCTTGTGCGTGTGCGTGTGCGTGTGTGTGTGTATATGCATGCGTGCATGCGTGTGTGTGTGTGTGTGTGCCGTCGCGCTTGTGTGTGTGTGTGTGTGTGTGTGTGTGTGTGTGTGTGTGTCTCACCTCCAATGCCTGTGTGCGTGTGCCTGTGAGGGGTGGATGAAGTGTGGAGAGAGATACTGTGTGTGTGCGTGCGTGCGAGCGCGCGCGCGTGTGTGTGTGTATATGTGTGTGTTCTGTGTGTGTGTGTGTGTGTGTGTGTGTGTGTGTGTGCGCGCGCGCGCGTGTGTGTGTGTGTGTGTGTGTTGTGTGTATGTGCGTGTGTGTGCGTGTTCTGCGTGTGTCTGTGTGTGAAGAGAGAGAGAGACAGACAGACGGACAGAGAGCAAGAGAGACAGACCCCTTTTTACAACAACATTACAACACGTTTTCAACATTACCTTGTCGCCCCGACCAAGATCCTGTAGCCGGCAGATGGTTCGCGCACATTAAAGAACCCAGGGCCAGAAGGTAGTCACACCCTGGCAGCTCTGTGTTGACAATCCATTGCCACGGGGAAACGAGAGCCCACACACACACACACACACAACACAAACCAGAAGGCCACCTGGGGGAGCGCAAACCCCTGCCATGGGGGAAAGGATTGTGGCTTCACCCCCGTGATCAAGATTCATGGTAACAGGTAAGGCCACACAAACATAAAGAAAGCGTTCACGGTAACGTGGAAAAAACAAAATGTAGGGTGAGCAGATGAATTTTCTTTCTTTCTTTCTTTCTTTCTTTCTTCTTCTTCTTCTTCTTCTTTCTTCTTCTGCTTCTTCTTCTTCTTCTTCTTCTTCTTCTTCTTTCTTTTTTTAATTTCTGTGCGCGTGTCAGTTTAAGGGTTTGAAAAAAAAAAGCTGATCGCCAATGGAAGTAAGCAGGGAGCAAAAGAGTTACTTCCCATGTGGCTTTTGTTTTTGGTCATAAGCTACAGAATTGACAAAAATGAAATGTCAACATCAATATTTGTGAAAATCTTGCCAAACGGATCCTGCATCCGCTGTTTCATCCGGATCGGCTCCCTGGATCTGCAACAAAAAAAACTTCATGGGTTTGGTAGTTATGGGGCGTGTGTTTCTTTCATCAGGGCAGCAAGAGTTAGCCTCCTTGTTCGTCATTTCCTGTTCACTGTTTCCTGCCTCATCCAAGATTTCCTTTCGTACCAACGGACCCAAGGTTACCTGTGTTTGTTACTGTTCCTCCGTGTGTTTCTTTGACGGTATTCAAAAGATCGACAAGGCAGTGCCCGTGTTGAATCAATGATAATTTTCGTTCATTTCTCCAGCTGTAGTTGATGTGTCGATGTGACAAGTACGAGGTATAATTATATGCAAGCTTGGAAGATCCTTTTCATGGGGGATGTCTCCTTGTTTGCTCTTCTTCTCCTTTCTTTGAGTGTCCTCCTTCATCGAGTTGAAGATTCTGACACTTTTGTGTGTATGACCGTTTTTTTTTATCCCGCCATTAAGGCAGCCATACTCCAACTTCGAGGAAGCTGCATGCTGTGTGTAACGTGTCATCCATACCAACGGGCCAAACTGGCCTTCTCTTCCTGAAAGTTGGTGATGGGATTTGACGTGTGTGCAAGATGTTGTGCGTGCGTTCACATACGGAACCTCGGTTTATAGTCTCATTCGAAGGACTGTATGGGGAACGGAGTCAGAACCAATGTTAACTCCGAGGGAAAAATCCTCCTGTACCGAAATTCGAACCCCTAATCTCAGGGTCACGAGTCCGGCGCTCTACCAACTGAGCTGTTCTGTGTCTACTGCGTCATTTTCGCTAGACGATGCGGTGTTAAGACACGCAGCGTTCGTTTGGAGTTACGGGCCGTGCATTCGTTTCATCATGGGAGCCAGAGTTACCGTACTTGTTCGTTACTTACTGATTACTGTTCCCTGCCTCGTTTGATTGAGATTTCCTTTCATGGCTTCGTCGTCCTCGAGCATGGCGCCTTAAGGTTGGCTGGGCTATAAATAACTTTTGAAGTGAAAGAGGTTCCTCAACAAGTTTCGTTCAAACTGATGGAGCCGTTGGTGGGTTTTGTTTTGTTCGTTTGATTTGTTTTGTTTTGTTTTTTCCTGTTGTTTGTTTGGTTGGCTTTTTTTATGATCTCGCTGACAGACAGACCGACAAACAAAGGGACAAAGGGACAAAGGACAAAGGGACAAACAAAGGGACACAGGACAAGAAAGGACAAACAAAGAGACAAACAAAGGGACACAGGACAAGAAAGGACAAAGGCACAAAGGACAAGAAAGGACAAGAAAGAGCAAACAAAGGGACAAAGGACAAGAAAGGACAAACAAAGGGACAAAGGACAAAGGACAAAGGGACAAACAAGGGGACAAACTAAGGGACAAACAAAGGGACAAAGGACAAGAAAGCACAAACAAAGGGACAAAGGGAAAGAAAGGAGAAAGGGACAAACAAAAGGACAAAGGGACAAACAAAGGGACAAAGGACAAAGAAAGGGACAAACAAAGGGACAAACAAAGGGACAAAGGACAAGAAAGCACAAACAAAGGGACAAAGGGAAAGAAAGGAGAAAGGGACAAACAAAAGGACAAAGGGACAAACAAAGGGACAAAGGACAAAGAAAGGGACAAACAAAGGGACAAACAAAGGGACAAACAAAGGGACAAACAAAGCATCGAACGTGCGTCAAAAGATCATTCCCTTGACGAAATCTTGTCAGGTGAGTCGCCGGAGACGAGAGACATTCAGATCCCATGGCGGAGAGTTGTTCTCGCGGCAAAGTGCGTGTCCACGCAAAGTCATTAATTCCCTGATATAGGCATCATGTTATACATGTATTAAAGAGCCTACAAGAAGTTTAGTGCTTTACGGTATCTTTATTCCTGTCAGACAGACAGACAGACAGACTGACTGACTGACAGACGATGTATTATTTACATTCTACATGCAACACACACACACACACACACACACACACACACACACACACACACACACACACCATCTCTGGCATATAATGTTTACCACTTCTGTCATTCATTCAGACCTACATAATGGGACCAAAATTTTCCTGGCAGGTGGAAGGTTTAAGACCTCATGAAGACTGTTCAAAGACCGAAAGACACCAAGAATATTCTATAGGAACATCCAATTTAGTGGGTGGAACCTCTGAATATCATCCTGTAGGAACTTCTTCTTCAGTGGGTGGAAGATGGAACAATCATTCTGTGGGAACAATTTCCTCAGAGGATGGCAGATCGAGCGAAATATTCTGTAGGAACGTTCTATATATATTTAGTGGGTGGAAGATCTGACAATCATTCTGTAGGAACATTTTGTTTAATGGGTGGAAGATCGGACAATCATTCTGTAAGAACATTTTATTTAGTGGGCGGAAGAACTGAAAATTATTCTGCAGGGACATCTTATTTAATGGGTGGAAGATCTGACAATCATTCTGTAAGAACATTTTATTTAGTGGGTGGAAGATCTGACAATTATTCTGTAAGAACATCTTATTCTGTGGGTGGAAGATCGGACAATCATTCTGTAGGAACATCTTATTTAATGGGTGGAAGATCGGACAATCATTCTGTAAGAACGTTTTATTTAGTGGGTGGAAGATCTGACAATCATTCTGTAGGGACATTTTATTTAATGGGTGGAAAAATCGAACAATTATTCTGTAGGTACATTTTATTTAGTGGGTGGAAGGTTTAACAATCATTCTGTAGGAACATGAAAATTCTCTAGGAACATCTTATTTAGTGGGTGGAAGGTCTAACAAACATTCTAGAGGAACGTCTCATTTAGCTTGTGGAAGGTCGAACAGCCAAGCTGTAGAAACATCTTATTTAGTGAGTGGAAGGTTTAACAATGATTCTGTAGGAACATCTTCCTTCGTGGATGGAAGATCTAGCGACATTTCTCTTGGAACATCTCTTTTCTGACGAGAGAGAAGGTCTGCAACAATTTGAACATTCTGTAGGGACATCTTTCCTGGTGGACGGGAGATCTGAAACAGAACTAACATTCCGTAGAAACATCCACTTTGACACGCAAATCAAAATATTCTGGAGAAACATACGCTGAACAGTGAAATCATTCTGTAGAAACAGCAAGTTTGATAGATCAAAAAAAAAAAAAAAAAAAAAAAAAGGTCTGTAAAAACACACACTTTGACAGATCAATGAAAACATTCTGTCCACACATCAACGACAACAAAATGTGTATGGAAACACCAGCTTTTGAGAGATCATTAAGAAAGTTGTGTAGAAACACCATCTTTGAGAGATCAATAAAAACATTCTGTAAGGCAACATCTTTGACAGATCAATAAAAAGATTCTGTAAAAACGTCCACTTTGACAGATCAATATGAACATTCTGTAGAAGAATCCATTATCACAGATTAATGATAACATTCTGCAAAAACACCCTCTTTGACAGATTAAAAAAAACTGTCGATACAAACACCAATTTTGACAGATCAATTTAAAAAAAACATTCTGCAGAAACACCCACTGTCACAGATCAATAACAGACCAGTCTGTAGAAGCATCCGCTGTTCCATATAATTAAATAGATTCTGTAGAAATATCAAGTTGACGGATCAATGGAAAAAGATTCTCTGAAACTTTCCCTATTTGACAGATCGATGAAAACATTCTGTAGAAACATTCGGTTTTTTGCAGATCAGTAGAATTGCATTGTAGGAACGTTCATTTTGACAGATCAAGTCAGAAAAAGAACCTCTCTTTCCCTTTTTTTTTCTTTATTTCTTTTTTTTTTCTTTCTTTCTTTTTTTCTTTTTTTTTTTTTTTTTTGCTGTCCCAGTCTCTGCGCCGCTCATTCCGACACCCCGTGCACAGCCACAGCCCGGACCGGCCCTCGGCAGTCCCTGCTCCGGCAGTCCACAGGGAGCAGTCAATGTCAAGTCGTCAAGAGGCCACCCACCGGAGGAGACACTGCACTGCTGCCAAGTCACTTCGGAGGTGTTCAGTGGCGCCTGTTTTGATCCAACATACGCAGGACACCACCTACTAAACCCCTACTGACGACAATAATTGCTTAGTCTCGGAGCCGGCGTGAGTGAGCTCTCCCTCCGGAGGGCGCCACCACGTCCGTCCAACGACAGCCCCCATGAACTCGCCTGACTCAAATCAAGCGGAGAGGACATCGAAACTGAGGTTACCATGAGAGCAGGGCATGAAGGGCCAAAGAATTTGATACCTTTTTATACTGACCGATGAGAATGAGGATGAAGAAGATGCGACGGTTTTTGATTCCGGTCTGAGACTGCATGACAGCGCTGTACTCTACGCTTACTTTGATAATATCTCCTGGTGTCAACCAGACCCAAGGGATGCAGACACCTGCAGAGTTGGTCAGAAAATTAGAGCAACACTCTCCGATACGCATCCCTTTAGTGGATGAAACTCGACTGTGTGGTGCCAGTCTTCCCAACTGAGCCCGTAGCAAACTCAACTCTGGGTAGGAGCCGTCGGGGTAGAAAAATCCACATGCCTGTGTTGGGATTCGAACCCACGACCTCCAAGTCGGGAGTCCGCGGCGCTAACCACTTCGCCACGGCGGCTGGTAAAAAGAGGCTTTCTGTAAAAACATCCACTTTGACAGATCAATCGAAACTTTCTGTGTAAACATCCACTTTGACAAATCAACAAAAACATTCTGTGTAAACATCCACTTTGATAAAATCAACCAAAACATTCTGTGTAAACATCCACTTTGACAAATCAACAAAAATATTCTATGTAAACATCCACTTCGACAAATCAACAAAAATATTCTATGTAAACATCCACTTTGACAAATCAACAAAAATATTCTATGTAAACATCCACTTTGACAACTCAACAAGAAAATTCTATGTAAACATCCACTTTGACAAATCAACAAAAACATTCTGTGTAAACATCCACTTTGACAAATGGATAAATTATTCTGTGTAAACTTCGATTTTGACAAATTAATAGAAACGTTCTCTGTAACATCCATTTTGACAAATCAATGGAACCATTGTATGTAAACATGCTCTCTGACAAATCAATAAACTATTCTGTGTAAACACCTATTTTGACAAATCAGTAATACATTCTGTGTAAACACCTACTTTGACAAATCAATAAAAACATTCTGTGTAAACATCCACTTTGACATAGTAATAAAACATTCTGTGTAACCATCCACTTTGGTAAATCAATCAAAACATTCTGTGTAAATATCCACTTTGACATATTAATGAAAACATTCTGTGTAAATATCCACTTTGACATATTAATGAAAACATTCTGTGTAAATATCCACTTTGACAAATCAATCAAAACATTCTGTGTAAATATCCACTTTGACATATTAATGAAAACATTCTGTGTAAACATCCACTACGAAAAATCCATGAAAACATTGTGTGTAAACATCCACTTCGAAAACTCCAAGAAAACATTGTGTGTGAACGTTCTCTTTGACCGATCAGTACAAACACTGGCAGACAGAAAAACAA
>CM031615.1:4165351-4170351 GCA_018398815.1 Conus ventricosus
ACGATCCACCTGACCCTTCAAGTTTCCTGTCGTCGGCTAAGACTTTTCACTCCAAAATGCTAGCGCCCTATTAATTAAAGGCGTAGAAACGCAAGGAGTCCACAAGTCATGCATCAATTTGCTATGTGTCCTGACATATTATGGCATTGAACTCAATTTACTGACCCCAGATTCCAGGATAAAATCGTCTTCTTCTTTTTTTTTTTTTTTTTTTCACAGAGCCAGGGCGAACTTTCAAACTGTGGTACTATTTGACTTTTGCTGTGACCCCCGAACTCTGATGTATAGGAGTGGGTGGAGAAGGGAGGGGTCGGGGGGAGGGTCCTTCGTGACGTATTGTCAAGCACTGTTTCTGCGATGGAAAGGCTATTAATTTTTGCTGCCTTTGGCCCGGTTGCCGTGGATGCTTTGCTGTCATTCTCCTTTCTTCCCCTGACTGGTCGGCCGCTTCTTAATTATGCCGACCTGTTCCAAATCTATGTCAATCAACCATCTTGGACCTAACTGGATATTGAATCTAATGTCTATGTGTTTTCTTTTATTTTTGGTTCACCCCCTTTTTTTTTACCCACAGTTAGCACCAACTTTCTATCATGTTGGTGATGATGTAGAAATTTTATGGTGTATTGGTATGGTTTTTGTACAAACTTGTTATTGTTGAACGGAGTAAGTAAGAACGTTTTGAGCGTTGTTTTAATGTGATTTTCGCTTGCATGATTCACCATGAATATCAAACAAAATCAGTCTTTCTTAGCCTCATTTTGGAAGATATACTTATATCTTGGATATACTTTGTAAAACAGTCATTTGTGTCCGTGCTTGGTAGAAATACCGTTGAACAGTCTGATCACTGTACAAATCAACTTTGGATTTGTCACAATATTCTCACAAAATATCGTTGAATGTATCGTTGATCAGTTATCAAGCAATATTTTTCTATTGATCACAGCGTCTAAGAGAATGTCAGTTTTGCAAAGTCGAAAATGTTCCTGGAACCGTTTATCTAAGACTTGCGACCGTTAATTATTCGGTGACATGTTCATACAAGAGTTGGTTGAAAAGGATTTGTTGATGTTGTTTAACCAAGGTTACTTCATCCAGCACTTTGTAATAGCTGAGAAAATCCCGATGGTCAAGTTTACCGCGGACACACACACGCACGCACGCACGCACGTACATGCATGCACGTACGCACGCACACGCACATACACACTCACACACACGCGTGCGCGGGGGCGTGCGTGTGCGCGCGCAACTTTACATATGCTCTCTCTCTCTCTCTCTCTCTCTCTCTCTCTCTCTCTCTCTCTCTCTCTCTCTCTCTCTCTCACACACACACACACACACACACACACACACACACACACACACACACACACACACACACTACGAACAGAGGGTGATTACCTATAGTCTCTTTGTTTACAGACTTTCAGGACAAAAGTACAATAATTCAGAGAAAAAAAAATGTTCTAAAATGTTATGACATACACATAGCCATGTCGTTTGCTCACGATTCAGAGTGATAATTTACATGCCGTGACGCTACGGAAGATGAACATGACCCAGACCGTTGAACACGCTGACCAGACGTACCAAAGGAACCTCAAACAACGCCAAGTGCAATAGCATGAGTATGACAATCAAACGGCAAATGACTTGGTAGTCCCGACAGCCGTTACGATACTGTTTATGAACAATTGCGGGTGTTGTTTGTTTGTTTGCTTGTGGTTTTTTATTGTTGAATTCTTTCTTTATTTATTTACTTATGTGTCAGCTTATTCATCTAATTACCTGTTTTGGGTCGTTGTTCTTGCTTGTTGTATGTTGGTTTTTACCTGACATGAGGAAGAACTGACAGCAAGAAAGAGAACTGACTTATTCGTTTATGTCCTTTTTTTTTTTATGCATTTGCTTACCTTTTTTTTTTTTTTTCATTGTTTCAGTCTGATTATTTGTATGTTGCTTGTTTGTTTCATTTTTTTTTTGGGGGGGGGGGGGGAGGGGGGAGGAGGCGATATCGTTTGAATTTCTTTTAAAAAAAAAAAAAAAAAAAAAAAAAAAACGAAGATGAAAACGGTGCTTGGCTATCTTGTATCTAAACAACCGTTTCTTCTCAAGTCTCGATGTTTTTTTCCTAGTGTCTGTAGTGTCAAATGATAACTGGGTATAAAAATGTGCTGTGGAACTGACCGTGAAATAACTATAGCTACATACGCCAACTGCATTCTACCACAAACAAAAAGCTGTGACTTTATTGTCAACAGTCTTAGCTGAATTGAGAGAGAGAGAGAGAGAGAGAGAGAGAGACAGACAAACAGACAGACAAACAGACAGAGACCTCAATTGTTTACATCATAGACAAGAGAAGAAAAAGGAATGGACTAATCGAAAGGTTTGCTGCCAAATCAAATTACACGGCTGCCCTCTTTGCTTTTTTTTTCTTCTTTTTTTTTTTTCTTTCTTTTTTTAACTTTGGCTCTATGACCGAATCTGTACCTGCAGACGTTTCATATTATTTTCCATACATGCCTTTTTTTTCTTTTTTTTTTAAACTTGCCCTGTTCCAACATTATGACCGACAGAGAAAGAACGGAGACAAGTGTGGGCTGGAGGGGAATTAGTTCTTGTAGGTGGTGTTAGACTGTCTTAATGCGGCCCTCGTCTAGCTCTGATGTTAATTATGGTGGGCTAGCTCATTAATCCTCTTAAGAGGATTAGCCAGTCGCTCCTATTGTGGAACGCCGTGTTGCAGGACTAAAGGAATCAGGGTGATCGGTGGGGCAGAAAGCTTATCGTACGATCATACTTGTGGATAATCCTTCGGTGGAATGCTAAACTTCTCGTACAGTAAACAAGTGGGGTATATTTTGCTCCCATAAGGAAACCTAACACAGAGTAACTTTTATTCAAGACTGGCACAGCCTTTTAAACTTGAATAAAGTCAGACAAATACATAGACGAACAATCTAATAGTGGGGGAAAAAACAAGCGCAGGCCAACAACTGAACTGTCTGGCAAAGATTTGGACTTGAGGGGAGGGGAGAGGAGTTTGAAGATGGAGAAACTGGGAAAATGAAATTTAAAAAAATATATATATAGATATAAACTCTTGTTTAGCTGCATAAGAGAACCATCGTAATCCCTTTTGAAGGCAGATATATTTGTATTGCCTGCTCCGAGGCTTTTCGCCCGCTGGATCGGGACTCATCAGGGAGACACGGCTGGTTGTGTCTGCGCTCCCGGCGTCAAATAGAGACACACCACAGTCCATGATACTGTGGTGTTCTCACCACCATGGGTGCAAAAAAGAATCCAATAGCACCCCCAGAGCAGCCAGCGAAGAGTAGTAATGCAACCAAACGAAAGTGTGGGGAGGAAAAAAAGTTGCTGTAAAACTAAAGACATTATGCAAATAATATAAAATGTAGGGGACAGTCTTTGAGCCTACGCCTGAGGATCCACCCAAAGATGCAAGGGAGATCAAAAGACAAACACACAGACGGACAGAAACAAATACAAATAACCTCAATTTAATTAATCAAAGCAAAATCGGAAATGAAATGAGGTAGGGAACAGTAAACGATAAACAGTAAACAAGTGGGGTATATTTTGCTCCCATAAGGAAACCTAACACAGAGTAACTTTTATTCAAGACTGGCATAGCCTTTTAAACTTGAATAAAGTCAGACAAATACACAGACGAACAATCTAATAGTGGGGGAAAAAACAAGCGCAGGCCAACAACTGAACTGTCTGGCAAAGATTTGGACTTGAGGGGAGGGGAGATTTTAAATATATCTGCCTTCAAAAGGGATTGCGATCTTATGCAGCTAGAGAAGAGTTTTCATTTTTTTTTTTTTTTTTAATTTCATTTTCCCAGTTTCTCCATCTTCAAACTCTCCTCTCCCCTCCCCTCAAGTCCAAATCTTTGCCAGACAGTTCAGTTGTTGGCCTGCGCTTGTTTTTTCCCCCACTATTAGATTGTTCGTCTATGTATTTGTCTGACTTTATTCAAGTTTAAAAGGCTGTGCCAGTCTTGAATAAAAGTTACTCTGTGTTAGGTTTCCTTATGGGAGCAAAATATACCCCACTTGTTTACTGTTTATCGTTTACTGTTCCCTACCTCATTTCATTTCCGATTTTTTTTTTTCTCGTACAGGTAAAATGGAGAATTGTTTTATGGGCCGTTTTTGATAGTGTACTTTGTGTTTCCTCTCTCTAAAGAGCAGCACGTGTTCTTTTTTTTTTTTTTTTTTTTTTTTTTTTTTTAAATTTATATACTCCTGCGTAACTGTGGACTCCGGCCTAGCCTGGAAAAGACGATGAGGTGAGAATCTCCCCTGCGAAGGGAACTGACTTCGTGTATGGGGGGAGTGGGCAGCGGTTTAACTGATCATAGCTCAAGAGGTACTACTACCAGTGAGACTTGACTCGGGTACAACAGAACCAGCCTACATTTTGATACAGGCGACAGACAAGTCCTTACTGAACCAAAACTGACCAGGCACCAGGAACTCTGTTCTTTTTCCAGGTGGCACCAAACTTCAGAGCTGGGAACAATGCTGACGATGTTTGGATGGTTCCAGATGGAATCACAGAAGGAGACTGCCCGATAGATTAGGTAGCTAGCACACAAAGCTAACGAGCTGAAGCAGACTATTGAAAAAAAAATTATTGATGGTCAAAACGGAATTTATGAGGCGGAAATAGTCTGTTTTTAATTGTTAAAACGGAAACTTCTGAGGCAGATATAATCAATTGTTGATTGTTAAAATGAACACTACTGAGGCAGAGATAATGAATTGTTGATAGTTGAAAGGAACACTTATGAGGCAGAGATAATTAACTGATTGTTGATTGTTGAAATGAACACTGCTGAGGCAGAGATAATTAATTGTTGATAGTTGAAATGAACACTTATGAGGCAGAGATATAAAAAAAAAAGAGAGATAACTGATTGTTGATTGTTCAAATGAACACCGCTGAGCCAGAGAAAA
>CM031615.1:4175351-4190351 GCA_018398815.1 Conus ventricosus
GGGTGGGGTGGGGATGGGTTTATTTTTTGGGGTGGGTTTTGGGGTTTTTTAGGTTGGGTTTGGTTGGGGGTTTGGGGGGGTGGGTTTTTTTTTGGGGTTTTTTTTTTTTGGGGGTTTTCCCCCTTGTTTTTTTTGGGGTTTTTTTCCCCCCCCCCCCGGGGGTTTTTGGGGGGGGGGGGGGGTTGGGGGGTTTTTTCCCCCCGGGGTTTTTGGGTTGGGGGGTTTGGGGGGGGGGTTTTTTTGGGGGTGTGTTAGGGGTTAGGGGGTTTTTTAGGGGGGGGAAGGGAGGGGGGGTTTTTTTTTAAAAAAGGGGGGGGGGGTTTTTTTTGGGGTGGGTTTTTTTGGGGGTTTTTTTAAAAAAAAAAATTTTTAAAAAAAGTGGATAATGGGGGGCCCCCCCAAACCCTTTATAAAATTTTTGGGGGTTTTTCCCCCTTTTTTGGTGGGGGGAAAACCCTTTTGGGGGGTTTGTTTTTTTTTTTATTTAAAGAAAAACCCATTTGGTTTTTTTTTATTCTTTTTAATTAAAAGGTTTTTTTTTCCCTTCAAACCCCCTCCCTCCCTTTTTTAAAAATTTAAAAAATCAAACCAATAAAACCATTTTTTAAAATTTTTTTTCCCCTAAAATTTTGGACAAAAAAGGAAAAAAAAGAAAAAAAAAATGTTTTTACTTGAAAAAGATTCTTTTCATAACTCATTTTGCACCAAATTGGAAACGCTGCTTTTGATTAAATACCTCCCAAAAACAACATCGCACCTTTAAATTAAAGAAAAGGTAAACACAAAAAAAAAAAAACCCCAAATAGCTAACCGTAAGCAAACAACACGTAAAAAAAAATTTTTTTTCATTTGCATTTTAAAACCCCAAAAAAATAAAAAGCAAGTCACAAAATAGTTTCATAAGTTTACAAGAGTTGTGTACACATTTTCTAACCATTTACAAATTAGTCGGGCCCTTTCAAATTTAAAAAAAAATTGGAGCCTGAATGGGTAAAAAGATTTTTTTTGTGTCAACCACCCCTCTAAATAAATGTAAAATTTAAAAGAATAAAGTCCGTTTTTTTCTTGCAAATTCACTTCACCTAACCAAACTATATTTAATTATTAAAAAAACCAAAATTTTCTGCTTCAACTTAGAAAAACTGAAAGGGAACAAACCGGGAAATGCCTTTTTGAGTGGCCCCCTTGTGGGTCGCAACACGTTAAGACGCAGCTGTTGGGTTTTATGGATCCACATAGGACAGTCCCCGACAAATCCGTCTTGGGCTTTTTTCTTGACGGGGAGGGGGGTTGTTTAAGAAGTGAAGTGGCTTTTTTTTTTGGGGGGGAGGAGGCCGAACGCTCTCTACACGTGGGGGTCTACTTAAAGGACGATTTTTGGTAGGCGGGGATCGCAAAACATGGAAATTTCCCGGGGTGGGGGTGTTAAAAAGTTCTCGACATAACGGAAAAGGGAAACCCAAGAAAGTTAGGTACAACCCCTCAAGAAGGGGGAGGGGGAGGGGGGGGGGGGGTGGTGGAAATCCATGGGAAAATTTGTCTACTTTACTGCCGAGCGGGTTTGTCAGCCACCCTTTTTGGACAACCCAAATTTTTTCAGGTAATTGACAGTTTTTGGCATTCTCTGTTTTGACAGTGTCAAGGTGAAGAAAAGGGATCAGGATTTTTTTTTTTTGAAAGAAGGCTATATCAGTTGATCCGAATATCTGAAATAACCTACGGGTTTTTTAGACATTTCAGTTCACTTTTTATCAAGGAGGCGCACTGCGTGCGGACTATCCCTAACGCACACCACATCCGCTAAGTTTTGGGCCGCACTGCGCATGATTTTTAGCTGATGATAAATGACTTTAAAAACAAAAGGAGAGAATTGAAAAGACTCTCGTGGCACGACTAGCAATTCTGAAAACCCACGCATTAGCCCCAAAGCGCGGCACCTGAGGCCTACCCAACATTAGTTTCTTTTTTTTTTTTTTTTCCCCTTTTTTTTCTGTATTGTGTAGTGAATGTACACATTGGCATGGATATTTGGGCAAAGGCCCTTTGTGTGCGATTGTTGTGTTGCGAGCACATGCGCGTGGCGCGCTTTGTGTGGTGGTGGGGTGGGGTGTGGCGCCGCGCGCACGTGTGGCCTCATGTATGATGTGTGGGGGTGTTTGTGTGTTTGTGTTGTGTGTGTGTGTGGCAAATTCGGGGTAGTGTGTTTATGTGTTTGTTTTGTGTGTGTGTGTGTCTATTTTGGGTTTGTGTGAGCACACACACGAACTGCATATATGCGTACAAATATGTTTTGTCTTTGACTGGGGGTGTACGCTGTGCGTGTGGGTTTTGCATTTGTGCTTCATTGTAGCTGGGTTGCGCACAAAGTGGGTGTGGGCGTGCACGGCACGCAATTGAATTTTTTTCATAGGGGCGAGCGAACGACGCGCGCACTTTTGTGTTATGCGGTGTGTGTTGCTTGTGCGTGCCGCGTATGTGGTGGAAAGGGCAGATTTTCCTATAGAAAAAAAAAAGGTTTTTAAAAAAAAAATCAAAAAAACTTTTTTTTGGCCATTTATGTACGATCAGCTGCAAAGCATAATCAAAACAACATCCAAAAAAAAAAAAAAGTTTAAATTTTAAAAATGAGGGGAAACCCCAGACGGAAACGAAACCAATTTTTTAAAATAATTGTAGTCACTCCGCTGGGTTTCATGGGCAAACAATGACAGACTTGCGGTACCCAGCAGAGGACTTGAAATTACTTTTTTTAAATTTGTCCTAAAGAGTGTAATAGGGAAAAAGGGGGCACAAAAAAAACACACCGAACGTTTTGTATCAAGGGATGTGGGTGGCAGAAGGGGAAAAAAAAACACACTCTCTTTCCATAAATCACATGTATCACAAAACATTGACTTATTTCTTGAAAAACGAAAAATAACCAAGCACAGTGACCCTTTTTTTACTTCATTTTCCCTTTAAGAAAATGGATTATTCGTTGTTTTTTTTTCCCTTTTCTGAAGATTAAACAAAAAACAAGTGGGTACCCTTTTCTTCCCCAAAAAAAACCTAACACAGAGTAACTTTTAATCAAGATTTTTTTTCCCATAAGAAAACCTAACACAGAGTAACTTTTATTAGGTTTTCTTATGGGAGCAAAAGTTACCCACTTGTTTATTGTTTACTGTTCCCTGCCTCATTTGATTTCCAATGAAGATTAAAGGAAAAAGAGAGGGATTTTAACGTGGAGAAACAAATAGGAGGATGGATGGGGGTCTGAATTAAAGAAACACACAAACTGAATTTGGCGAAAATCATGACAAAACTGAAATGATACAAGAGAGTATCTACAGTCTCAATGACGAACACAAACTCGAGAAGAAACCCGTGTTTTGAAGGAAAACCGCACTTTTCTGCCAATCGCTGGCAACACGTTTCAACAGTGTGTCTGCAGATGTGCTGGAACTCTGTCAAAGAACGTGTCCTTTACGTGGAATCTTTCTGTATACACAGCTGTAACGTGCCAGGTTATTCAGGGGCTGGGTGCTTCCTATTTTTATCCTAGTTCATCTGTGTCTTGTCAAGAAGAAAAAAAAATTGTCTCTGCATCGACGTACGCCTGAACCTGATACTGATTTTTAACCTTAGGGGACTTATTCGTGCAGAGGGCTAGAATTGTGTTTAAGTTGTTGTTGTGGTTGATGGTGATGAGGCTGTTGCTGCTGTTGTTGTTACTGTTGTTGATACTGTTGTTATTGTTAGTTTGATTTAAGAAGAAACACTGCAGCGTTATTTAAAGGGTCAACATACACTCAAACACGCAGGACAGAGTACAAATCAACGTTAATTTTTGGTTATGTGTATTTGTTTCTGTCCGTCTTTTTTTTATTTGTCTGACTTCATTCAAGTTTAAAAGGCTGTGCCAGTCTTGAATAGAAGTTAGTTTATATCTGTTCATTTCTCCAGTTCTTGTTACTTGTGTGTTCTGTGTGCTCTGTGCTGTCATGTCTGCTAGGCGATTTGGTGTCGTAAGCAGCATTCCTGGAGTTATCTTTTCCTGTGGAGCAAGAGTTACCCTGCTTGTTTATTGTTTATTATTTACTGTTCCCTGCCTTATTTCATATTTAATTTCCTTTCAATTAAATTGAAGTTATTTGTATTTGTTTCAGTTCGTCTTTGTATTTGTCTGACTTCATTAAAGTTTAAAAGGCTGCGCCAGTCTTGAATAAAAGTTAGTTTATATCTATTCATTTCTTCAGTCCTTGTTGCTGTGTAGAGGTGTTCAGTATGAGGTAGATCTATATGAGCAGTTCGTCAACAACTCGCTAAGCCACTTCACGCGGCGCCAGCACTTGAATGTGTGTGTGGTAATCTGATAATATAAAAGGATTTTTATTGAAAACTGCGAGTGTGGCATAGCAGTCAACACCAGGGGAGAGGTGGCAGCTCTCCTTCGAAGGATGCTGACGTGAGAGGTCAGCGTCATTGGGCGGCACAGACAACCTTCCAGCCATGTGGGTGACGACGGGTCTAGCCTGTGTCGCCGGGGGACGGCTCCTGGAGGTGTGGGGCGATTGACGGAGGAGCGCTGCCTGACTGCGACTACCGTGGCCTGGAATACCGTGCTGTTTTGTGGGAGGCAGACATGGGGCACTCCTTACGGGGTTGGGCTGAAAAATTGCCCTCTCGGCCGCAGTCAGCGAGTGCCCGCCAAGTTTTAGGGACTCGTGCAGCGCTCCAGCGACTTTCGTCCTGCTCCCTCCTTGAGGCGGCCTCACGCGGCACAGGACCATCGCCACCCGAGCATGAAGAAGGCCGCCCGGTGGTCCTGAAGACAGCCTGATGTTTGGGGGACAGCAGGCAACATACACCGACGCCTACCGTCGGTCGACCAAGATCCTGAAACTGAACCAACGTTTAAGACCAACTCCACCAGACTTGAACCAACTTTCAAGAAGATAATGACCAGAATTGAGCCAATGTTCAAGAGGAACGCGAGCTCTGCGAGACAAATGCGACGACCCTCACTGAAACTACCCACCACTGCCAGGCGACAACAGTTGCCACAAATATGCAGACCTTTGTCTGCATGAACCTTGTCCTTAAGGGCCTCAGGCCAATAGGACGTTAATCTCACCATCAAATCAAATCGAAGCGGGAAAATTGATGTGGTATTGGATGTTGAAGCAGGGTAGGGAATATCGAATCGTATGACTTACCTTCTTTTTTTTTTATAACTTTTGTCTGGATGAAGTATAAAACCTATGTTCAATTATGCTTCTGTAAAGCGTTGTGGGCTTTTCATTAGGGATAAAATTCAATGGAATTGTTATGAGAATGATGATGATTACTATTATTATTACTATGACACATTTTGGCATGTGTAGACGGACACGGCGTGAGCCGCTGTTCGAACGGCCATTCCCTGACTGAGGCATTTTTTTTTTTACGATTCCGTCACTTTATATCATGGTTACCCCTGCACCCCCGTCCAATCCCCACCCCTACCATTACCTCCCCCACCCTCCTCCTCCTTCTGGTCATCAGTACAGTTCTTAGCAGTGTTGTGGATAAAGGGGAAAAGCAAGGGGGGGGGGGGAGGGGCATGGACAGGGCGAACCGGGATGAAATGCTAGTATCCCCCTTCATTTTTATCCCGAGTGACCTATCACCCGGAATGCTCCTCGACACCTTTCTTTTACAGATAAATCTGTGTCAAGAACAAGTGATATCCAGGGTGGTAGTCTGCACCCCACGTGGTTCTTCCCTTTTTCAGAACAGATGGCAGGACCTCGCTGGAATCCTCCTGAAATAGTGGATGGAGCGAGTTCCATACATGTTTTACAGTGCGAGTTCCATACATGTTTTTAAAAAAAATCTGGAAGAAAAAAAAATCTTATGCGCTTTGAATGATGAAATATGAATGGGTTGATGGGGGAGGGGGAGGTGTGGTCGGAGACTCAACTCCCCCCCCTTCCCCCCCCCCCCCCCCCCCCCCCCCCCCCCATCTCCTCCATCTTCCTCAGCAGCCAATGGGAACAGAGGGCAAAGTGTAGCCTTGCTGCCGAGTGTTTTAACTACTACGGTACGCCGTGAGGTGAGAGCATGTATTGTGGGGGTCCAACGCGTGCCAGCTAACCAAACAGCGCAGTCCAAAACTAGAAGTGCAGGTGTGGGACAGAAACTGCTCAACCCCGTCAACTGGGGGTTCACCGTTGAGCAAAGGGAGGCAATTAGACTACCCCCTCCTCATCATGTTCGTTACCCTGCGCGCGGATCAATCATTGGGGAACAGGATGTACTTTTTTTTGGTTTTTGTATTCTGGTGTGTGTGTGTGTGTGTGTGTGTGTGTGTGTGTGTACGCGTGCGTGTGTGTGTGTGTGTGTGTGTGTGTGTGTGTGTGTGGCGTGCGTGCTTCAGGGTCATTTGTGATATTAAAAGTAGACAGAATTATTTAAAGGATCAGATTCTACGTGGTTATTGATACGATTTACCACCGTTCAGGCTAGGAGTGACAAGGACAGTTTGAAAAGTGTATATACAGGATTTGAACTGGCAATTTTTGGACGGAGCGTACGATGTGTCCACATCTGTCTCTGTCTCTGTTTGTGTCTCTCCTCTCTCTCTCTCCTCTGGTGCGAAATATATATATATATTTTGGTGCTGAGATTGTCCGGAGTGAATGTTCAGGCTGCTTTTCTTATTTCAGTCTTGTGTTCAACTCAGCTGAATAGACTTGGTATTCTCATTTTGTTTCTGGTAGTTTTTTCCGCTTAATCTTGCATATCTTTTATACTGAGTGTCACATTTCCTTGTATGTGTTTTCCTCTACATTATTATCTGTAATTGTATTGTATTGTAATTTTGTCATGGACAAGAACGGTAGCACATTAAAGTGGCTCCGTAAAGCTGGTTCAAAATAGGTTATCTTAATGTATGTCACCTAATGAACAAATTATCAGATGTGCCTTCTATCTTAACCAATTCAAATGACTGTTTTCATGTCTTTGGTTTTTCTGAATCACGACTATCTAGTACAATTTCTGACAATATATTATCGATCCCAGGATAACAACCTTCTTAGACAAGATGCCACCGCAAAACTAGAAACTGGTATGGTGGCTTATATTCACCAATCTGTTAATTATAGACGGCTAAATTTGTTTGATAAATACGAAATTGAATGCTTATGGTTAGAGATTCACTTGAAAGGAGCAAAGCCAATCCTGGTAGGTTTTTTATACAAAAACCCAGAAGAAAGAGTCGAGTGGTTCGATCGTTTTGAGTCAATGCTTGAAGACGTATTAAGTTATTCAATGGAAATAATCTTGCTTGGAGATTTTAACATCGATTTATTCAAATCACAGAACAAATGGAAACAAACTTATGAAATGTGCAATTTAACTCAGTTAATAAATTCACCTACACATACACGGATAACATTACAGACAAAAATGTTAATTGATCACATTTATGTTACTAATTCTAGCAACGTAGTAGAAACTGCTGTACCTGTCTATGGTCTTAGTGATCATTTTCCAGTCTGTTTAACATGGTCAAAGAAAGGAGTTAAAATACCCAGATGCACTCATAAGTGTATATCGTTTCGCAGCTATAAAAATTTCCACACTGAACAATTTCTGGCTGATTTATGTATGGCAGATTTTTCTTGTGTCTATCAATACAATCATCCTGATGATGCACTTACGGCTTGGTACAAGATATTTGTTCCTATTTTCAATAAACATGTCTTGCTTCGTACTAAACGTGTTAAATTAACCGAGAAACCGCCGTGGTTAACAAAAGAAATAGATGCTGAAATTAGAATTCGTGACAATCTATTACAAACAACAGGGAAAGACAAGAATTTTAGACAACAACGGAATAAAGTCACTGAAATGAAAAGATCCGCACGGAAGAGGTATTTTAGTGATTTAATTTCATCAAAACAAGATTCAAAATCTATTTGGAAGGCTATAAATCAGTTGTCCGGGAAAACAGCACCGCCGTCTGCTTATACGTCCAATTTATCTGTTGATTATCTGAACAGTCATTTTACTACCGTAGCAGAGAGAATAATAAAGATAAACAACACACGGGCTAATGATTTAAATCGACTGAAATGTTTCTGCGAGTCAAAAAATATTGTGGACAAACTCCATTTTCCGTATATAGGCGTCCATGAAGTGCATCAGGAGTTAAATGTATTAAAACCGTCGAGTTCCCGTGGTTTGGATGGGTTAGATTGTAAAATTTTGAAGATATCAGCGCCCATTATCTCTGAATGTGTTACATATATTTATAACTTATGTATTGAAAAAAGTTATTATCCACAAGCCTTTAAAGACGCTAAAGTTTTGCCTGTTTTTAAGTCTGGTGACCCATCTGACCCCTCAAATTATAGACCCATATCTATACTATCTGCTCTGTCTAAGCCTCTCGAAAAACATATTAAACACAATCTACAGTCCCATTTTACGAAGTATAACTTATTTCACCCAAATCAGAATGGATTTAGAAGGAATCATTCGTGCCATACCATGCTGACTAACCTCATTGAGAAATGGCATTTAAACATAAACAATAATCTATTTACTGGTGCAATTTTTGTTGATTTTGCGAAAGCTTTCGACACCATTGATCACAGTGTCCTCTCTAACAAACTAAATATGTACGGTTTAAACGAATGTTCTGTAAAACTCATAGCATCTTTTCTTCACAACAGAAGACAAGCAGTCTGTCAAGATTCTACTTTATCTTCTGTTGCTACGAACAAATATGGAGTTCCCCAGGGATCGGTTCTAGGTCCTATATTATTTTCAATTTATATAAATGATCTTCCACTTCATTTGATATCCTCTTGCGAACTTTTTGCAGATGATACCACCATATACAATGAAAATAAAAGCTCTGATGCAGTATGCACCTCCATACTAAGTGATATACTAAGGCTTGTTTCCTGACGGAAGGAAATCATATGGCAATTCATCCTCATAAATCTAAATTCATGCTAGTGACAACCAGGCAGAAACGACAGAACATTATGAATAAATTACCGGAGTTAAAAGTTAATAATAAAGTATTAGAAGAAGTAAGTTTCTACAAATTACTAGGACTCACTATAGACAATAACCTATCCTGGTCTCAACATATTTCTATGCTTTGCAAAAGGCTTTCCAAGAAGACATTCCAATTGAATAGAATAAAGCATTTTCTTGATCAGCATACCAGGAAGCTTATTTTTTCGTGCATATATCCAGCCAGATCTTGATTATGCATCAACATGTTGGGATCTGGCCAGTCAAAATTGCTTAAAACCTCTTGACAGCTTATACAGACGCTCTCTCAAACTAATTCTTCTTAAATCCTCTTCTCTGGTCCCTACTGATTATAAACAATTAGATATTCTCCCCTTCAGGCTTAAATGCCGTTACAACAAAGCTGTTTTCATGTTTAAAATTGTGAACAATTTAACGCCAGCTTATCTCAACAACAAATTTCCTATCAATAATGTTCGTAACAAACGTAATATCCGCATTCCTCTCCCAAGAACTAATCTTTTTATGTCTTCTCTCATTTATTCTGGAAGCAAATTATGGAATGATATACATGACCATATTAAATGCAAACCAAGCGTGTTCTCATTTAGGAAGGCATACCACGCATATTTAATAGAACAGTGTTAAGTCTAAACATGTTGAGTAACATAATGTACTGCAACCTCAACTTGATGGGTCCTCTTATGCATGTTCATGTGACTTGAATTGATGAAGTACTTGTATTGTAAGTGTTTGGTGGTATACGATGGTGTTTGTGTGTAGGAGGCAAGCATTTGAAGTGATTATGAATGCGGAAATGCATGCGCGCGCTTGTGCGTGCGCGTACGCACGCGCGTGTGTGTGTATGTGTGCGTGAATGCGTGCGTGTGTGTGTGTGTGTGTGGGGGGGGGGGGGGGGCAGGGGGGGGCGGGCGGCGAAAACGCGCGCGTAGTGTGCATGTGTGTGCGTGCGCTCATGTGCGCGCGCACGTATGTATATATGTATGTGTGTGTTGTGTTGTGTATGTTTTGTATGTGTGTATTTGCGCGCGTTCGCGTGCGTGTTTAAGTGTGTGAGAGTCTCACGTGTGTGTGTGTGTGTGTGTGTGTGTGTGTGTGTGTGTGTGTGTGTGTGTGTGTGTGTGTGTGTGTGTGTGTTTGAGCCCTTGCGCGTGTGCACATGCTTCTTTTCGTGTTTTTTTTTTTTTTTTTTTTTTTTCCCTTCCTCGAATGTACATTATTTCTAATTGTGACCTACTTTGTTGGTCGGTAATATTTATGTTAATCATGTTTTCGTCGTTATAAACTTGTTCATTGTTTAATTTTCGTGCATCATCTATATTTTCATTTGATATTGTCTGTTACTGTTGTTGTTCTTGAGGGCATGGTGTAAAAAAGCTATAAGCTTATCCATTTTACCCTCAATAAAAATATTCGTATTCGTATTCGTATTCACTGTATGTCTCTCTCTCTCTCTCTCTCTCTCTCTCTCTCTCTCTCTCTCCCCTCTCTCTCTCTCTCTCTCTCTCTCTCTCTCTCTCTCAATGCACATGAAAGACATATTGTAATTGAAAAAAATAGCCGTTGCTTGCACGAAAACACACACACACACACACACACACACACACACACACACACACACACACACACACACACACACACGCTCGTCTCACTCTCTCTCTCTCTCTCTCTCTCTCTCTCTCTCTCTCTCTCTCTCTCTCCTCCCTCCCTCCCTCTCTCTCTCTCTTCTCTCTCTCTCTCTCTCTCTCTCTCTCTCTCTCTCTCTCTCTCCGTCTCAGTGCACTTGAAAGACATATTGTAATTGAAAAAAGTAGCCGTTGCTTGCAAAAAACACACACACAACACACACACACACACACACACACACACACACACACACACACACACACACTCACACACACACACACACACACACACACACACACACACACACACGCACGTCTCTCACTCTCTCTCTCTCTCTCTCACTGTCTCTCTCTCTCTCGCTCTCGCTCTCTCTCTCTCTCACTCTCTCTCTCTCTCACTCTCTCTCTCTCTCTCTCTCTCTCCCCTCTCTCTCCTCTCTCTCTCTCTCTCTCTCTCTCTCTCGTCCCAAGGACACACCTCTTTCTGAACGTGAGCTGTGCTGTAACCAACTGTGTAACTGAACCGCCGGAACGTCCACACGATGTGGGTAATAGCTTTAATTCAAGGAAGATCTAGCATATCCTCAGGGAGTCCGAGTCGACCGAGTCAGCCTGCCGCCCCAACAGGACAAGCGAGCTTGTGCGCCTGACAGGAAGCAAGACGCCAAGTGGTGGTGAACTGGGGATTGTGGGAGATCCGCTTCCGCCTAACTGACACCGGAAACCCTTCAACAGCGACAGGGCCCGACACGATCTGACGGAAGGGACGTCAGAAAGCTAAAATGGCGCCAGCCGAGACCTCTGAACTGTCACAGACGTCACACGTGTGGTGAAATCCAGCTCGGTTGAAAACGTTGGGGATGTTTTCCTTGTGTGTTCAGCGTGCTCTGTGCTGTCATGTACTGCTGGGCGATTCGGTGTCGTAAGCAGCATTGGTTTGGAGTGATGGACGTGGAGTTATTTCCTCATGGGAGCAAAGAGTTATCTTTCTTGATTGTTCTTTACTGTTCCCTGCCTCATTCAGTTAAGATTTTCTTTCGTTGCTTGTTGAAAGTTTGTGTTTATTTGTTAGAAAGTATTTAGACTCAGAATCAAAAACTTACTTGGAGAATATTTCGACAGGGTCGCCCTGTCTTCATCAGCTCACTGTTGCTGTTGTGGCAGCGAGGCCTGGTGGGGCGACTGTTGTGTGGGGTGAATAGTTGTCAGGATCTGATTGTAACTTTTCTTTCTTTCTTTTTTAAGAAGCCATCAAAATCAAGACTAGACACCCCAGCCTGAACAGAGATCAAGGTTTTGAAGTCCCTCCCCCACCCCCACCCCACCCCCCATCAACAATCAGATCCTGACAACTATTCACCTCACACAGTCGCCCCACCAGGCCTCGCTGCCACAACAGCAACAGTGAGCTGAAGAAGACAGGGCGACCCTGTCGAAATATTCTCAAAGTAAGTTTTTGATTCTGAGTCTAAATACTTTTCTAATGTCGAATCCAGAATCCAGAAACCTATATTCGTATGTGTTTATTTGGGTTTGGATTGTTGGTTTGTTCGTGTTGTTTCTTCGCTTGCTTGTTTGTCTGTTTGTATAAGAAAGAAAATTTCTGATTTTCGTTTGTCTGTTTTGTTTAAGAAAAAAACGTAATTTCTGATTTTCTTAAAACGTTGACAGCATCAGCCCTGTAACTGTACCAGAACGTGAGGCCTGTTGGTTGTATGTCAGTTTTTGTCATTCTGATCCAAAACCACTGCCTTAATAAGCTCAGACGTGAGAGCGCAAAACCTTTTCTCAGAACTCTCCACTGGCTTCCTGTAAAGGCCAGAATTCAGTATAAAGTTGCCTGTCTCTGCTTCCAGTGTCTCTATCATGAGAACATGCCATCTTTTCTTTCCAATCTCCGGCAGATATACAAACCTTCTCGAGAGTGGTGTTTAGAGGATTTATGAGAGGGAGACTTTTTGTAAAATTTCTCGTGTGATTTTTGTAAATTATTATTTTTATACAATGTCTTAATTGTGAACGCAATGTGATTTCTTTTGGTATTGGATAACTCTAGGCTGTGTGTGCATGTGATTTCTTTCGGTATTGGATAACTCTAGGCTGTGTGTGCATGTGATTTCTTTCAGTATTGGATAACTCTACGCTGTGTGTGCATGTGATTTCTTTCAGTATTGGATAACTCTACGCTGTGTGTGCATGTGATTTCTTTTGGTATTGGATAACTCTAGGCTGTGTGTGTATGTGATTTCTTTTGGTATTGGATAACTCTAGGCTGTGTGTGCATGTGATTTCTTTTGGTATTGGATAACTCTAGGCTGTGTGTGCATGTGATTTCTTTTGGTATTCGATAACTCTAGGCTGTGTGTGCATGTGATTTCTTTTGGTATTGGATAACTCTAGGCTGTGTGTGCATGTGATTTCTTTCAGTATTGGATAACTCTAGGCTGTGTGTGCATGTGATTTCTTTCAGTATTGGATAACTCTAGGCTGTGTGTGCATGTGATTTCTTTCAGTATTGGATAACTCTAGGCTGTGTGTGCATGTGATTTCTTTCAGTATTGGATAACTCTAGGCTGTGTGTGCATGTGATTTCTTTCAGTATTGGATAACTCTAGGCTGTGTGTGCATGTGATTTCTTTCAGTATTGGATAACTCTAGGCTGTGTGTGCATGTGATTTCTTTCAGTATTGGATAACTCTAGGCTGTGTGTGCATGTGATTTCTTTCAGTATTGGATAACTCTAGGCTGTGTGTGCATGTGATTTCTTTCAGTATTGGATAACTCTAGGCTGTGTGTGCATGTGATTTCTTTCAGTATTGGATAACTCTAGGCTGTGTGTGCATGTGATTTCTTTCAGTATTGGATAACTCTAGGCTGTGTGTGCATGTGATTTCTTTCAGTATTGGATAACTCTAGGCTGTGTGTGCATGTGATTTCTTTCAGTATTGGATGACTCTAGGCTGTGTGTGCATGTGATTTCTTTCAGTATTGGATGACTCTAGGCTGTGTGTGCATGTGTGTGCATGACTTTTATATTTCCTATTCTTACCGTTTGCTCTGTTTTGAAATGTAAAGTGCTGTTGAGCATTTTTATGGAATATGTGCTATACAAATAAACATTGTTATTATTATTATCATTATAATTTGTCCCTCAATTGTTATATATATATATTTCTACTCCATATTATGTCACAGTTTATCGTATTATTGCAGTACATCTTATCATAATTCATAATACTACGTTGCATCATATCATAAAATATTACACGAAATGCTATCCCAAATGAAGCAGATAATGAAATGTCGCATTACATCATATACTATAACACTACCTCACGTAGTATCACGTCATAAACCATGACGTCATTTCAGGTTATTTCTTATGGCTTGGCGTGAGTGCGTATGGCATGATATTGCGCTGGTGACACCCTTATCGTTTTATACCATGTAATGTCAGACTTACCGTATCACATTCTTTCACTTGCGAATTTCTCTACCCATGCCCAACCCTCTCTCCTTTCTCCTACCGCCCCCCCCCCCCCCCCCCCATCCCCCAACCACTCCTAAATCCACGCTCACAAACCCCATTCCTACACTACAACAGCGTTATCTAAACAGACTTAACATATATGTATTGGGGGGGGGGGGGGGGGGGGGGAATCGGAAGCAAAAACCTGGTCCATGCAGAGCCGTACACGTTGAGTGAATCTGACGGAAGACGTGACGGTTATTGGCGGACTGTTATCTGTCACACGTCATCGCCCGCGGGAGTGTTTACAAACAGCCAACATCGCGCGCGTTTGCAGCAGCAACTGTCGTCTGCCCTAGCAACCGGCGCAAACAGTCCACACACACGCGCGCGCGCGCGCGCACGCACGCACGCACGCGAGCACGCACGCACGCACGCACGCACACACACACACACACACACACACACACACACACACACTCACACACACACACCCAGGCTACGCTTTCTGCTGGCGCCGTTTGGCCGTTAGCAGTAATGCTACCTGTCACCTGGAAATGAGGTGGGTGTGTCTTGGAATATGCTGCAATACTTGTAACCTTCAGATGGATGAGGATGTGTATTTGCAAAATATGCTGTATAATAGAAGATCGAAGAAGAAGAAGAAGAAGAAGATTAAAGACCCCTATCCTGATGGGTTTAAGGACGGTGATCTGTTAGAGCTTCACCATTGTCAAGGGCATCGCGTGATTGAACGCAGAGGTCATGCCTGTCCTTCTGCTGCCTCAGACTGTCCTGACCCGAATCGGGTACCCGTTTAGTGCTGGGTGTGCAAAGGAGTGCCACACAGACTCATGACCAGCAGTT
>CM031615.1:4194830-4213286 GCA_018398815.1 Conus ventricosus
GTTATCTTACTTGCCAGGAAAGACAATATTCCACAATTCTGGTGCACACTTATAAATAACAAATAAAACGTCCGTAACTTGCCAGCATTCCTCGGTTGATCGTCAGTTTCTCTCATCCCACTGTGCGACTACGAGCTGAAGCTGCCACACCGTTGTGTCCTCCCGATTGGCCAAATCCCAGTTGGGGGACACTGGCAACGTAGCTCGAGTCGCACCCTCACACCGAGTCTCCCCGGACTCCACCGTACTTCGCCCTCTCCACGGAAAGGGCTCCTGTCGGCCTCTCCCACAGGTCTTCTCTGGCTGCAAACACCCCACTGTTGTCTGGCAGCTCCCTGTCTAGGCTCCAACAGGTTAACACGTCTTGCTGTCGACCGTCCCCACACGGGAGACAATTCTTCTCGTCGTCGGCTCCGAGGCTACAGCAACCTCCACTGTCATACGTCCCCACCCAGGAGACAACGAGGCGACAGCTAACCTCTGCTTCACGCTGTATTTTCTTGAGCCCTCAGCAAGACGGGCGAGTTCACTTTCCCTTAAGTGAGTCCCACACTTCCTGGTTTTCCAAGCACCTTATATTCGTTCTCAAAGAAAGAGAGAACCCGAGTTTAACTGGCTCAACCAATGGAATCACTGGCACACACACATCACACGATTTGTACCAATAAATCCCCAAGTTATTTTTATTCCGCCAATGGAATCACTAGTCACCTACACACACATACACACACAACCAGCTGCTAGCGCCAACAAAGACTCGGTACCAAGTGGTTAATGCATAACCTCCTATTCAAACTCATGTTCGATTCCCCGAAGCTACCCATTGTACTAACAGCCTGGACTTCTCTACCAGCCATGACTGGTGCTTCAAGTATTTACTACCTCTATAGACAACAAGGCGCAAACCTCTCAATAGGCCGCAGCCTTCCATTCATTCCTCAGAACAAGGACGACTGAATGGTCGCTGTACTCTGCCTGCAGGCTGACGGTCACCTACCCGTGACGGTCACCTGACACGATCGCCTTCCCTTCAGGCCCACTGGAGAGCCCAGTGAATAGCCAGTGCTCAAAGTGGACACTCTTCTCTACCCAGGACCGGCAGGTCAGCATGTTCTTGTTACTATCCCTCGGACATGCGAAACACTTCCCAGTAACTCTCCCTCCTTCAGTATACGACTCGGGGTATTCCCCTCTGGTGATGCCTGAAATCACACACTTGAAGAACCCAAGTTCTTGCTCTCAACAACAGCAAAACTACCCTTAATTTGCCTAAATGCTCGAGAACATTCGGCCGACTCATGACAGGGTCACTGTGGACAAGGTTTGTTAATGGGGTCACTGTGGACAAGGTTTGTTGGTGGAGTCACTGTCGACAGGGTTTGTTAATGGGGTCACTGTGGACAAGGTTTGTTAATGGGGTCACTGTGGACAAGGTTTGTTAATGGGGTCACTGTGGACAAGGTTTGTTAATGGGGTCACTGTGGACAAGGTTTGTTAATGGGGTCACTGTGGACAGGGTTTGTTAATGGGGTCACTGTGGACAGGGTTTGTTAATGGGTCATTGTCGACAAGGTTTGTTAATGGGGTCACTGTGGACAAGGTTTGTTAATGGGGTCACTGTGGACAAGGTTTCTTAATGGGGTCACTGTGGACAAGGTTTGTTAATGGGGTCACTGTGGACAAGGTTTGTTAAGGGTCACTGTGGACAGGGTTTGTTAATGGGGTCACTGTGGAGAAGGTTTGTTGATGGAGTCACTGTGGACAAGGTTTGTTTAATGGGGTCACTGTGGACAAGGTTTGTTAATGGGGTCACTGTGGACAGGGTTGTTTTAAATTTGGGGTCACTGTGGACAAGGTTTGTTGACGGGGTCACTGTGGACAGGGTTTGTTAATGGGGTCAATGTCGACAAAGTGTGTTAATGGTTTCACTGTGGACAGGTGTGTCAATGAGGTCACTGTGGACAGGGTTTGTTAATGGGGTCACTGTGGACAAGGTTTGTTAAGGGGGGGTCACTGTGGACAAGGTTTGTTAAAGGGTCACTGTGGACAAGGTTTGTTAATGGGGTCACTGTGGACAAGGTTTGTTGGTGGGTCACTGTAGACAGGTTTGTTAATGGGTCACTGTCGACAAGATTTGTTAATGGGGTCACTGTGGACAGGTTTGTTAATGGTGTCACTGTGGACAAGCTTTGTTAATGGGGTCACTGTGGACAAGGTTTGTTGGTGGGGTCACTGTGGACAAGCTTTGTTAATGGGGTCACTGTGGACAAGGTTTGTTATTGGGGTGACTGTCGACAAGGTTTGGTAATGGGGTCACTGTGGACAGGTTTGTTAATGGGGTCACTGTCGACAAGGTTTGTTAATGGGGTCACTGTCGACAGGGTTTGTTAATGGGGTCAAATTGGACAAGGTTTGTTAATGTGGTCAGTGTCGACAAGGTTTGTTAATGGGGTCACTGTGGACAAGGTTTGTTATGGGGTCACTGTGGACAAGGTTTGTTAATGGGGTCAATGTCGACAGGGCTTGTTAATGAGGTCACTGTCGTCAAAGTTTGTTTATGGGGTCACTGTGGACAAGCTTTGTTAATGGGGTCACTGTGGACAAGGTTTGTTAATGGGGTCAATGTCGACAGGGTTTGTTAAATGGGGTCACTTTGGAAAAGGTTTGTTAATGGGGTCACTGTCGACAAGGTTTGTTAATGGGGTCACTGTGGCCCAAGGTTTTTTAATGGAGTCACTTTCGACAGGGTTTGTTAATGGGTCACTGTCGACAAGGTTTGTTAATGGGGTCACTGTCGTCAGGGTTTGTTAATGGGGTCCGGTCGACAAGGTTTGTTAATGGGGTCACTGTGGACAGGGTTTGGTAATGGGGTCACTGTCGACAAGGTTTCTTAATGGGGTCACTGTCGACAGGGTTGTTAATGGGGTCACTGTCGACAAGGTTTGTTAATGGGGTCACTGTGGACAGGGTTTGTTAATGGGTCACTGTGGACAAGGTTTGTTAATGGGTCACTGTGGACAAGGTTTTTAATGGAGTCACTTCCGACAGGGTTTGTTAATGGCGTCACTGTCGACATGGTTTGTTAATGGGTCACTGTGGACAGGGTTTGTTAATGGGGTCACTCTGGACAAGGTTTGTTAATGAGGTCACTGTGGACAAGGTTTGTTAATTGGGTCACTGTCGACAAGGTTTTGTTAATGGGGTCACTGTGGAAAAGGGGTTTTAATGGAGTCACTTTCGACAGGTTTGTTAATGGCGTCACTGTCGACATGGTTTGTTAAGGGGTCACTGTCGACCGGTTTGTTAATGGGGTCACGGTCGACAAGGTTTTTTTAAATGGGGGTCACTGTCGCCCAAGGTTTGTTAATGGGGTCACTGTTGACAGGTTTGGTTAATGGGGTCATTGTCTAGAAGGTTTTTTTTTTAGTGGAGTAACAGATCTTATCTAAAAGATTTGTTTTGCGATCACTGAAGACAAAGTTTATCGGCGGGTCACTGTCTAGGTTTGTTGGTGGGGTCACTGTCTAAAGATTTGTTGATGGAGTCACTGTCGACAAGGTGTATTGGCGGGTTACTGTCTAGGTTTTGTTGGGGGGGTCACTGTCTAAGAGATTTGTTGATGGTGAACACTGTCGACAAGGTTTGTTGGTGGAGTCACTGTCTAAAAGGTTGTTGATGTAGTGACTGTCGACAAGGTTTATTGGCGGATCACTGTCTAGGTTTGTTGGCGGGGTCAATGGGTTTGTTTGTGAGGACCGTGTCCACAAAGTTGTTTTTTAGCGTCAGGGTAAACACGATTCATACGCATGGTCATTGTCCAGAGGGTTATTGTGTGGGGTTAGTACAAACAAGATATATTTCAGGGTTAGTGTAAACAAATTCAAATTTGTGGGTCAGTGTAAATAACTTTTGTTTGTTGGGTCAGTGTCGACAAGGTTTATTTGTTGGGTCAATATTGACAAGGTTTTGTTTTGCTGGGTCAGTATTGACAAGGTTTTTTTGTTGGTCAGTGTAACAAGATTTGTTTGTGGGGCTGCGTAAACAAGGTATATTTGATCAGTCATGTCAACAAGATTTAGTTGTGGATCATTGTGAAACAAGGTATGCTTTTAGTCTGTGTAAACAAGGAATGTTCGTTAGGTCTGTAAACAAGGTTTGTTTATGGGGTCAGTGTAATCAAGGGTGTTTGTGGGTCAGTATAAAACCAAGGTTGGTTTGTGCATGAGCATAGACTGTCTTCGTTTGAAGGACAGTGAAACAAAAATTATTTGTTGGGTCGGTGTACAAAAAAAAAAGGTTTGTTCGTAGAGCCAGTGTCAACAAAGTGTTTACATTTGAGATGCCTAGGAGCAAAAACAGCTAAAAATGAAACCATTCTCAATCAAGTAGAACTGGTATCCAAGATGGGACGCAATTTTATTTGTGCAGGGTAAGGCCTCAACGCGCAGGGCTTGCGCGGCTTCTGAGATGATGTTTCCGTGTAAGCAGGTGGTGACGGATGTGATGTAGCGTGCGTGCACGTGTCCTCAGGCAAGGACACCTGTTTGGGAGATGTTAAAAACCGACTGCCTGCTCGCCTGACGCAAAACTGATCGGGGTTTCTGTCTGTCAGATTATCTGTTCATCTGTTTATTTGTCCGTCCGTCTGTTTGTCGGTCTATCTAGCGGAAACTGCCCGTCAACATATAATTTGTAAAGTTCAAGCCAGGGGCTTTGCCGGTGCAGCCGGTTATTTCACCCTTTTACCCGTCCCTGGGAGAAATCTCCGACGATCAGAACATCCTTTGCAGGTGACTGTTTTATAAGATGGTGGTAACTCACTTGAATGTTGTGCTTTTGTGTGGGAGAGGTACACTTACACACATATCTACTGCTGCGGGTGGTGAAGGGTGTGGTTGAAGATACATCAGCTTGTGTGAGCATACCTCTATCATCTTAAACTGAAGAAAAGAAATATTTGGACAGAACAAAATCTTTTTTTTTTTTAATCATTTTACGTGGAAAGAGGCTAATTTCTTTTTCTTTTTTTTACTTTCATAACTGTAAAAAAAAAATTAAATGTAATTAATGGCGAACCACCAAGAAAACGTACACAAACGAATCACAAGATCAAACACGACGCGTTTCGACCTCTTAGGTCTTCTTCAGGCAAGATACAAAACACTCAGGACAACAACAACAACAAATGAACGAGCAATCACTGACCTTCATTCACACACTTCAGCGCAAGATGGGTTTCGTAACTGTGTCTGACGTGCGCCGCGCTTAGTCCTCAAAGGTCTGTGGTGGGCACTCCATATCTTTTATCACACTGTCTTTGAATGTATTTTGTCTAACTATCCATCTGTTTGTCAGGGTGTGATTGTAGTTGTTTTGTGTTTTATCATTTTTGCCCAACTCACCTTGTCCTGGATTCTTTTAGTGTGCCAAGTGCGTTCTCCACACACACGTCCACAGGGAGATATTAACACCCACAAAGAACTTTCCATAAATGTTTGGAAGTGTGTGTGTGTGTGTGTGTGTGTGTGTGTGTGTGTGTGTGTGTGTGTGTGTGTGTGTGTGTGTGTGTTTTGGGGGGAGGGGGACAAAGAAGCACGCTACATTAACAAGCCATATTTCTGGAAGTTCTGTCTAGAGCAGCTGACGAATCAAACGATCTGAGCTGCTTTGTGGGCATTTTGTCTGTCGATACCCTGCATTCCATTCGTCAAAAAAAAAATGTTTCATTTTTTTTTCTCTCCAGGAAGGTGTGGATACATAGAACACGGTAGACCCCTGATATAAGCATTACCCAGCTAACAGGCCATCAAAGCAGATGTACAAGAAATATGAATCCAGTGCTGGTCGTGTCAAAGACCGACAGACAAAAAAGACAGATATCTCTGTACATCCTGTAAGATGATAGTGCAGTGCAGTACAGAGAGAGAGGGGAGAGAGAGAGAGAGAGAGAGAGAGAGAGAGAGAGAGAAGAGACCAGCCTGACGTCCAGGGAGACAGGCTGGACGAGACAGATGGGAGAGGCTTCTGCCGCTATCGGAGGGATGAAGTGGTGAAGACAGTCTATCGCCCCCTGCTGAAATCCGGGGCCACGGTTACACCTTCTGTCTGTCTTCAGCCCACGCCTAGGATTGCCTGCCTGGCTTTAGGGCAGACTCTTCTTCCTTCCTTCCTTCCTCCTTCCTTCCTTCCCTCCTTCCTTTCCTGCAAGAACCTCCTCTCTCTCTCTCTCTCTCTCTCTCTCTCTCTATATATATATATATATATATATAGTTAGCTAGGTAGTTAGTTACTGTTGTTCTTGAGGGCATGGTGTAAAAAAGCTGTAAACCTATCCATTTTACCCTCATTAAAAATATTCGTATTCTCTCTCTCTCTTCTCTCTCTCTCTGAAATAAAGGTGCATGCTAATCGCTACAAAAACGTAAGTTGCGACGAACTGCTCGGTCCGCTTTGTAAAGAGTCAATTGAAGATGAAGTTCATTTTGTCTTGCAGTGCCCCGCTTTTAAGGATCTCCGTGTGCAACTAATACCTAGGAATTTTTACAGTCAACCATGCATGTTCCGTTTTGCCTTGATAATGTCATCAGAGAAAGAGCATCACCATACAGCAATGTTTCAAAAAGGTGCAACCTATGTTTAACTGAAAAATGGTTAATACTATGCAAACCACACTTAGCAACTTTAAACACCAAAACAGAAATAGTAAACAACTGCAGGCATAAATGGAAATCGTTGTTAGTGAACACATCCAAAACAAAAACCTGAAAGCCCCAAAAAACACGTGCAGCCAACCCGCACGTGCAAACAACCGCAAACGTGAGCCCACACGCTATATAACATCGGCGGTGGGCAAACAGAGACCATCCTGATGACAGCGCAACGCCGCTAGAAACAAATTTGTCGAGTTTTAACCTTGAGTTTTAACCTTCCTTTTTAACATCATTGACAAATATATATATATATATATATATATATATATATATATATATATATATATATATATATATATATATATATATATATATATATATACATACAACAAACTAATAAATTCCAAGGATAAGTACCGAGCACCGTTCCAGCAACTTACAGAGCAGCTTGGTGTTGCAATGACTGCAAGAAATATTGAATTATAAACAAAGCTTGCTCTTATGTCTTAGATTGAAGAAATAGGGGAGATACGCATTCATATCTGCAGTGGTAGATGATTCTGCCTAACTAACAGTATGTGCTTGAGTGGGTGAATGGGAAGGAAAAAAAAAAGAAAAAAAAAGTTGTATTTTAGTCCCTTGCGGATTCATTCCAAGAACTGGCCCTCAGCACTTGTGTCTTAAGAGGATATCTTTTTATATTTTCTACTTTTCACAAGAAAATGTAGCTTGTTTTGCTCTTTCATCATTTTCTTTTGCTTCTTAGGTGGCACCTTTGGTTGGTTTTTTGAAAACTCAACAAACATACTACGGTATTGCACACCAGCCTTTTCTGGGATTGCAGTCTTCTTAAAACTGAAAAGGCAGAGGAGTCAAATTACCACTTTCCGCGATCACTGAGGAGAAACCACAAAGTTTCAAAATATCGGTATATGACCAGGAGTTATATGTTAGTGAGTTTCCCTCCCTATTGGAGGGTGTCTCCCCCCCTCTCCTTGGAGACTATAAGCTTGCTGAAGGTTCATTGTGAGAAGCATTTTTTTTTCTTTCCATTCACCCACTCTTAGTTAGGCAGAATCATCTACCACTGCAGATATGAATGCGTATCTCCCCCTATTTCTTCAATCTAAGACATAAGAGCAAGCTTTGTTTATAATTCTATATATATATATATATAGCTTTTCAGTGAAGAGAAACAATGTTGTCATGATCCCTTTATATCGCATTGGTAGGGACTCGTGATTTTGCTGTCTTTGTTATGATTATTTTTCTGTAATATTGTTATCGCCCTTATCATATGGGGCTATGGCCTTAAATGATTAAACCATCTGAATCAATCTCTCTCTCTCTCTCTCTCTCTCTCTCTCATTGTATGTCTGTCTTTTCTGACTGCCTGTCTTCATCTCCCTCTCTCTTTTTTTCGCTCATGCACACGAACACGGAAGTTGTATGGAAGTACGTGCGCGCGCGCGCGCGCACACACACACATAAACACACACACATGTATGTAGATGTGCTTGAAAAAATCCGTGTATTATTCACAAGCAACTGTTCTCTTCATGTCTGTGCCTAGTATGCGTTCAGTTCCAACTCGGAGACACCTCGCACTTTCCTAAGTTTCAGTAAGGTAAAACAATGGTCTTTCCCAATACCTTAATTAACCACTGCAGCCTGGTGAAACGCTGATGATCGTATGTAGATTAATGACCATATATAGATTCACCTGTACTGTAAGTCAGAATCAAAAACTTATTTTGAAAATATTTCGACAGGGTCGCCCTGACTTCTTTTACTTTATTTTTGCTGTTGTGGTAGCGAGGCCTGGTGGGGCGACTGTTGTGTGGGGTGAACGGTTGTCAGGATCTGATTGTAGATGGGGGAAGTTCAAAACCTTGATCTCTGTTCAGGCCAGGGCGTCTGGTCTTGATTTCAATGGCTTCTTTAACTTTTCATTTTGTGTGTGTTAAAGTTAAAGAAGCCATTGAAATCAAGACCAGACGGCCCAGCCTGAACAGAGATCAAGGTTTTGAACTCCCCCCCCCCCCCCCCCCCCCCCCATCTACAATCAGATCCTGACAACCGTTCACCCCACACAGCAGTCGCCCCACCAGGCCTCGCTGCCACAACAGCAACAGTGAACTGAAGAAGACAGGGCGACCCTGCCGAAATATTCTTAAAGTAAGTTTTTGATTCTGAGTCTAACTACTTTTCTAATGTCGAATCCAGCATCCAGAATCCTATAATTCTTATTCACCTGTAAGTGTTCTTCACCCTGTCAGAGCCAAGAGAAGAAGAACTCCACAGAAAGGCTCAGTGTCCAAGGTTGATGTCTGCATCAATAGAAAGAAAACCACGCCACACGCTTCCAGTCTCCATCCTACAGCTCCCATTCTCTTTTTATTCTTCTCATCATGTCATCTCCTAGTCTTAGATTAATCCTTCTTGCTTTACATAAGTAAGGTGTGTGTGTGTGTGTGTGTGTGTGTGTGTGTGTGTGTGTGTGTGTGTGTGTTGTGTGTGTGTGTGTGCGTGCGTGCAAGTATGCGTGTGTGTGTGTGTGTGTGTGTGTGTGTGTGTGTGTGTGTGTGTGTGCTTGCACACTAAGAACTTAGTGTTTAGTGGTAGTATTAGTATTAGTAGTAGTAGTAGTAGTAGTAGTAGTAGTGGTGGTAGTGGTGGTGGTGGTGGTGGTGGTGGTACTTGCAGTAGCAGCGGTCTTCTTTCTCTGCGTACGCAGGCTGATACTCCTGCGGACACTCCCTGTATAGACAGACAGATATTAATTCCATCTGCTCAACAAAGGGCCGGAGTGGAGTTTTGTGTGTATGACCGTTTTTTATCCCGCCATTAAGGCAGCCATACTCCATCTTCAGGAAGTAGCAGCAGTGAAGGGATGAGAGTTCCTAAAAGATGCTTGTGGAAGAGAAAACGCAATATGAATATAATCTACAATTGTCCTCACTTCCCCTCTCCACGTTTACACATGATCATTTTCCTGCTGGCAGCGGTCTGGGCAGTGTTGATTTCGTGTATGTTCTCTGTCTACTGTGTTGTGATCACTGGATAAGACATAAATGCTTACAATTCACTTATCCATTTGGTACTGTGAACTAAAGAAGCGTTATTTTGTACCGTTTTATGTGCTGGTTTGTATCATGGTTAGTTTTGAACGATGCTGAATTTTTAGCTGTGCCCAGCTACAAGTATCTACAGAGAATGACTAAAAAGATTTCGCACTGGAAGATATTGAAGCCTCGTGCATATAGCGGGCAAAACATGTCAGTTTCTGAATATGAACAACTATGACACTTTATAGGGTTTTTTTTTTTTTAAATGCACTTTTTGAAAGCATGTATTTCGGAAAGGGGGGGGGGAGGGGGAGGGAGGGGGCTCCAAGCAGAATCTATGAGCAGGTGATAGTCAGTGACATCAGAATCAGTGTTTAACAAGATTATCCTGTGGGTCACATCCACACACACCCATCTTATTTCCGGGGGATGGGTAGCTTCACTGCTAACGGCCAAACGGCGCCGGCAGATAGCGTGGCCTGGGTGGTGCATGTGTGTGTGTGTGTGTGTGTGCGTGCGTGAGTGCGTGCGTGCGTGCGTGCGTGTGTGGTGTGTGTGTATGTGTGTGCGCGCGCGCGTGTGTATGGACTGTTTGTGCTGGTTGCTAGGGTAGACGACAGTTTCCTCCAAACCGCGCGCGATGTTGGCTGTTTGTAAACACTCCCGCGGGCGATGACGTCTGACAGATAACAGTCCGCCAATAACCGTCACGTCTTCCGTCAGATTCACTCAACGTGTACCGCCCTTAAACGAATGTTTATTTCTTGTCTGTTTTTGGTGTGTGTGTGTGTGTGTGTGGTGTGTGTGTGTGTGTGTTTTTCTTCTCAAGGATTTATCTTATCTTGCCCATTCAGATGACCTGCTGGAGGAGCAGGAAGAGATTTGGGGGGGGGGGGGGGATGCAGTTGGGTGGGGCCGAGATGGGGGATGAACGGCCAAGGAAAGGACATTGAAATCTTGAGGTGTGATATAATGTTGATAGGGCGTGATATTGTATGCTGTGATGGAGCGCGCTTTGATCTGGTCTCATAGGATAGGCTACGAAGTGATGTGATCATGTGCGTTTGTGAGACTAGACCATGTTGTCAAATGCCCGTATATTGTCCCTTTTTTGTTTTGCTACTGGAGCCTGTTGGAGTATAATCTTAAGTCCACAGGGGGGGCCGGGGGGGGGGGGGGGGGGGGGGGGGGTGGGGGGTTGCTGGTGGAATTCAGCGTGTCGTGGGGGAGGGGGGGTGGGGGGGGGGGGGGGGAAGGGGGGGGGGGGGGGTATAAGGGGGTGGTCCATTCGGGGCGGGGTGTTTCTTGGGTGGCCTCCGGGGGATGGGGGGGGGGGGGGGGGGGGGGGGGGGGCCTTTTTTTGTTTTTATAAGTTGTATAGTAGGGGCGGGCTAGCGCATTCACTAATGATCTAAAGCAATACCAGTTAGTTGCCCGACGACCAATAGTTCGAAGTGTCTAAAACATACACCCTTTAAGACTACGTGTCTATATCACTACAATTGACCATGGTATCGAAAGAGCTATTCATGTTCGTGTTCCTCTAGAACTACGTGTCTATAACGCTATGCCGTTTTGCTCTACAGCAAAAGAAAGACAAATTATGACCAACGGCCCGTTTGTATGGGATGTGTGCTCAATCACTACTGGAAATGTCAGTAGGTCCCCATTAGGGGAGGCGCCCATATGTTTCCCCCAGTCTAATTCCCCCAGGTCTAGTCCCCCATCTATGTCACCCCCAGGTCTATGTCCCCACCTCCATATTCCCCCAGTCTATGTTCCCCCACCTCCATATTCCCACCCAGGCTATTTCCCCCAACCTCCAAATTCCCCCAGTCCTATGTTCCCCCACCTCCAATTTCCCCCAGTTCTAATGTTACCCCCCCCACCTCCATATTCCCCCAGGCCCAGTTCCACCACCACCTACCTACCGGTGCCGTACGTGTCCTCGTATCGTACGTGACGGATTGTCATACTTGTTACAGAATCCAAGTGTAACTCGCTGACTAATATGTTGCAATCTTCATATTTTATGCTATAAGAAACACCAAGAGAAGAGACGACTACATTTATTTATACAAGATTGTATTGAACCTTCTTTTGCTTTGCTTTGTTTTTCTCTGTATTTGGTGACAGGTGGGGGGGAGTCAATTGTTACTCATTAATTTGTTGTTCATTTACGAGTTCATTAGTAAAATGTGTCAGTACAACGCGTGTTTCCCTATCTAAACGGGTTGGTGACCTACGTTAAAATTCCCCGAGTCCCCTGAGTATATGTTGGATGGTTTAGTGCGTCCAAAATATATTTTTTTGTAAATTCATTTTCTTTCTTAGATCCATCCCCTCCTCCGCATATATGGCCAAGAGCCCCTGGCTAAGGCCAAAGTTACAATAAAAATGTTCAGAGTTCAGAGTTGTATTAAAGTCGATATTGAATTACCAAAAATAACAGAAATGAGAAGAGAGAGAGAGAGAGAGAGAGAGAGAGAGAGAAGAGAGAGAGGAGTGAAGCGAGAGAGAGAAGAGACAGACAGACAACAGACAGACAGACCAGACAGACAGAGAAGAGTGATAGAAAGAGATAATTAGAGAGAGACAAAGACAGAGAGACGGGGGGAGATATAATTAGAAAGAGAGAGAGAGAGAGATCGGAGACAGAGAGATGCGAGACAAGAGAGATTCAGAGAGACAGAAAGAGATAAAATCTAAGAACTGTCTCTCTCTCTCTCTCTCTCACTCTCTCTCTCCTCTCTCTGCTCTCTCTCTCTCTCCTCTCCGAGGGCTGGATGAAAAAAAGCCAGTGAAGCTTATTCCATTACTCTCTGAAAATAACAATTCGTTCGTTCGATCGTTTTTCTCTCAACAAGGTGGGCAGAAGCATTGTGCTCCAAAACAGTATTCAGTATTTAATTGATAGTAAATAGGCCTAGTCTTTCATACAAAAACAGCGCTGCAAGTGCAAGCCTTTGTCTACATTTTCATCATGTTAGATTATTGCCACGTAGTTGAGCTAAAGAAAGAAATAGAAAACAAAACCCACGAACGTATGTAGAGCTACTGCCTACTTGTTGCTAAAGGGACAGTAGCCAATAGAGATCGCAAGTCATCCTTCGAGCTTCTTTTCCTTCTTTTGCCATCTATATAAGCTAATCAAAAATGTCCATTAGTGACAGAGGGCAGTAGCTTTTTTTGCTACGTTTCGTTACTTCTCGTGTGCCAAAACAAGTAGAGGTTTGAAATACGTAGTGCTATGCTACATGACTAAGCGAAGACTCTCTCTCTATCTCTCTCTCTCTCTCTCCACTCTCTCACTCTCTCTCCTCTCTCACTCTCCTTCCTCATTAGATATTTATTCATGGGAAAGTCCATGAAAATTTTATATGGATCAACACTAACAAAACAAACAAAGCAAACAAACAAAGAAAAACAAACAAAAAGAAACCCTCATTACTTTTAAATTCAGACCTCTGCGACACTAAATTGGAATGAAGAGAGTGAGAGAGAGAGAGAGAGATAGAGAGAGAGATAGAGAAGAGAGAGATAGAGAAGGGAGGGAGAAGCGAGGGAGAGAGAAGTAGAGAGAGAGAGAGAGGAGAGAGAGAGAGAGATGAGAAAAGAAACACCCGAAGGTGCTGGGGAAGGACCCAGAGAACACTGTCTTCACGCTTTAGAGCAGTCCTGTACCACCCCTTGGAGGGCCCGCGCCTGTGTTGACGATGGGTACAGGCACGCGCAGGACACTCCATTAAGATATCAAGGGACATAACTGCTCCTGAACAGAGGTAAATCAGACTACAGGATGCAGCTCATTACAGCCTAAAAGTAGCATCCCCATGGGTTGTACCAGCCGGTGGCGGGGAGTGAGGGGATATGGGCGGAGGAGGGTGTGGGCGCGGGGGGGGGGCACGGGGTGAGGCGAAAAAAACCAACCACCCTCCAGCTGCCCACGGACAGATGAAGACTGTGCCCACTCCAGACACAGCCATGCTTTCCGCCATAACGGTCTTATGTGCCCTCAAGAGAGAATCTCCAAAGTATGTAGTCTTTCCCCTGTCAACAGGACTTTCCCCTGTGGACATGGTTCCTTTCCCTCACCGTCACTGGACCTTTTCACCAGAGAGATGAAGCGTGAAATGCAAAAATTCACTTTCCGTCCGAAAATCGATTTTCATCGAATGCAAAATTATTTTCATGTGCAAATTATTGATCAATAGGCCCGATAATCATAACCAGGGCAAATAACGCCTGATAATCGATTATTCGAACCGTTTTGATTTTACACCTATATTGCTTTTGGTAAATAAAATTTGCACATATAATTGATTTTGACCGTTATAGATTATCGGGGCCGGTTGTTAATTTCCGGCATAATGCACCCTGGGATATTGATTTATCGGTTCTGTTGGTAAGTAATTGCACTATAACATCGATTTCGTACTATGAAAATCGATTTTCGTGAATGAGACACAATCACTTTCCGGCCGAAAATCAAATTTCATAGTATGAAAATCAATTATTATAAGCAATTACTTACCAATAGCCCAAAATGAATACCCAGGTGCAAATAACGTCTGATAACGGGAAGAAACAAAATGACTGCAGGATCGTTGCAAAATAAAAAATAATAAAGTTATAAAACCTTTTTTGGTGTATTGAATCCTTTAGTGAGAAGACTGACGTTTTCACAAGCCATAGGCCCGTTGTCAAAGTGAAACGAAGAGGACAGTGTAGACAGGAAAGCCTAGTGTGGGGGAGAATTGGGTGAGAACATTTCATTTAATGATTAAGATGGACCAGAATCAAGTCAGATCACTGTTCAGCCGGTTGTATTGAGCTCACACAGACACAATGCAGTTCACATAAAGACACCAACACCACGGCCCCCTCCCCCCCCCCCCCTTTTTCTTCTCACCCCCCCCGCCCCTTTTTCTTAACAACCCCCACAAAGCCACATACACACAACACCAACAAGACTCGCACCCACCACCCCTGCACCACCAATAGAAGGGAATAAATTGGAAATATTCAATATTTAGCCTACTTAAAAGAAACAAAAACAGAGGCTAAGAAGGACATGACAAGATATCAAGGCATAAGGGACCCTAGCTCAGCTAGACGTCAGTGACCTCTGATGTTTTCATCCCACTGGCTGGGTGGGTGCCCAAGCGGCTGATACAAGTCTCCATGTGCTATCTGTACCACTGTCTCTGGGTTTCTGCCACACAGCTGTCTAACTTCGCATGACTGTAAGGCTGTGATGTGGACCAACAAAATGTTAGGCCGACTGGGTTTGATTGTCTAGCCCCACTTCATCGACCTCAGGTGCTCTGAAAAGCGGTCGGCCAATGATCGGTAGGTCTTCCCCAAATATACAGCTTGGAGCAGAGGGTGCAGGTCAATGAATGTACACCAGTCGCCTAGACTGGCAGTTTCAACTGACCTCACAGTGAATGTGCCATTGGGTCCCACGACTGTAGCTGAAGTGTCTATGAATGGGCACGTCTTGCATTTTTTGTCCCCACAAGGTCCTGCACCCTGGAGAGGTCGACTGGGTGGCCTGCGTCTAAGCTTGGACCTCACAAGCATGTCACGCAGGTTCTTGTCCCCTACTGAAAAGACACGGGGTGGCTTTGAAAAGATTTGTTGAGTCTGGGTCTTGTTGGAGGAGACTAAAGTTATCACGTAGGATCAGCAGACAGGGTAGGTTGTAGGAAGTATGGGATGACTACCCAAGCAGCGATCCTCATCCTCTCCCGTTGCTTTTTTGTCCTCAGGGCATCTGTGCGGCTGTAATAGCATGCACGCTCAAGAGCTGTCTGCACAATATCCTGGGTACTGGGCGGGCTATGAAGAATGTGACATCCTCTGAGAGCTCATTCTCAAAGATCCAGCTTCTCTACTTGCAAATGCGCCTGATCCTTTGGACCTAGAATGTGGTATACCTAGTTCCTGGTGGAGGATGGGTGGCTGAGTTTGTACAGGAGATATCATGTGGAGTCAGTGGCAATGTAGATGACGGTGGTGGAGAGTTTGGAACAGTCCTGGGTGACAGGATGGAAAGGTCCAGAAGGAGATAGATATGGATATAATTCGCGTGGTGTAATCGGAGGCAGGGTGGAAGTAGACATGTGTTGGATGAAGTTTAACGAAGTCTTTCCCTTTGTCCACCGACACACCAAGGCAGTCGTCATCTACCGTTTGAACAGTGCCGGTGTGTTTCCTTGTGTAACGGCTGAGAGCTTGCTCAGATAATCGATTAGCGGGACTCGGATTATTGTTATTACACTAACATTGGATTTGGTAAATAGTTTAGCACATAAAATTGATTTTCGGCCCATTTATTGATTGGTCTGACCTGTTATTTGATTACCGGCGTAATTTGCAACCTGGTTATGATTGTTGGCCTATTTGGTATGTAATTTGTCACAGAAATCGATTTCCATACTATGAAAATTGATTTTCGGGCCGGAAAAAGATTCTGTGAATTTCACGCTTCACAGAGAGAGAGAGAGAGAGAGAGAGAGAGGAGAGAGAGAGAGAGAGAGAGAGAGAGAGAGAGAGAGAGAGAGGAGGGAAGAGAGAGAGAAGAGAGAGAGAGAAGAGAGGAGAGAGAGAGAGAGAGAGAGAGAGGAGATTATATATATGTAATCCTTCATGCCTCAAAACAATACCAACAGTAGCAAAAAAAAAAGACATTAAATAGAGAGAGAGAGAGAGAGAGAGAGAGAGAGAGAGAGAGAGAAGAGAGAGAGAGAGGAGAAAGAAGATAGAGAGAGAGAGAGAGAGAGAGAGAGGAGAGGAGAGAGAGATGAACTAATATTTTACAGTAAATAACTAATACTATATGGGTGACAGGAAGATAAGAGATGAGAGAGAGAGAGAAGAGCAGAGAGAGAAGAGGGAGAGAGAGAGAGAGTAGAGAGAGAGGGAGAAATTGCCATTGTGCACGTGCGCGCGTGCGCGCGCGCACACATACACACAACACCACGCACGCACGCAACGCACGCACGCACGCACCACAACACACACACACAACAACACACACCACACACACAATCACGCGCGCACACACACTACACACACACACACACCACACACACACCCACCACACACACAACACACACACACCACACACCACTGACATTCTTTCGTAATTTGTTTCATCTTTTTTAATTATCGTAGTGATATAGAGTGACCATAGAGACGTAGCGATAAAGACGGTGTCCTGGAAATCGTAGTGGTAATCATCAATAGTTGTATAGTTACAAGTATGAAGGAAATCGTCTTGCGAATGACACAGTAGTGATATCGGGTAAATAGTCGTTTGGAATACGAAGATTAGTGTTCCGTAGAGGCTTTAGCCCGTTAGTGATATGACACGTAGTGATTTAAGGGATGTCCCCCTGCTTGTCTACCGTCCGTTTAATCCAATTAACTGTCTTTCTTTCGAATACACTATCTTATTATCGTGTTCAGTGACACGACATCATAGGGGCGGGTAGGGCGGGCTTTGGAACCCACATTCAAGTGATACGGAAGTTCGTAACCTTGCTGAAAACAAATGCACTCGAAAACTGATCTGTAACAACCAATACGATGTACTCCTCGTGACACGTTGGCACGTTCAGATTCATGAATTATCTCGGGAGGAACAAGGTGTGTGTGTAGTGAGTGGTGTTGTGTGTGGGTGTTGTGTGGTGTGTGTCATGTGACGTAAGCCTCACATCAAGGCAATGTGACGCTCCATCACATGTAGTTAGTGGATATGCATCATTTCCTCCCCGTGCCAAAATTAAAGGAAAGAATATTCATATGTCTTGACTAGTGTAGCGGCTCCCCAAAATAATGCGTGAGTCATGACTCATTCAAAGAAACGAATGGTGGGTCATTGGTGAAAGTGACCACTGAGTGGATAGTTTAACAAGGGCTGGTAAGTAAGGTGCTGGTCATGTGTTTTGAACACTGAGTATGCACTCACTAGGAAGAAGGGGGTAAGAGTCAGTTTTAAAACCCATCCAGATGGCCTAGAGACTCGAACCTTTCCAGGACGGTGGTCCTCTTTGCTGACCAGTCATTACCAGGTGAGCGATAGATAATGGGGGAAAGCTACAGGGGAAACTAAAGAAGAGAGAAAGAATTCATATGTTGAATTGAGAAGCCATGTTACTTACAACGAACCTTATTCGTGTTTCAGCCCTTCACCCCAATTAAACCCATCGCCCATCACACCCGTCATCATTCACCCCGTGAGTTGGTATTTGAAGATGGCCAAGGTGTGAGGAACCACACTGGTAGTTTTCACCCCACAGGTAACCAACTTCCAGGGAGAGGAGTTGAAGCTCGTCGTCTCCTCAAGATACAGAAGAACTCCAGGAAGAGAAGTCGAGACTCGTACTCCAGGAAGAAGAATTCGAGGGGCAGAATATTGTCTCAGAGAGACAGGGAATTGAGAAAAGCGGAGAACTTTTACTCTGAGGCAGGCAAGGTCCTACATGATTACGGGAGTTATGTATTCTCCTGGTCCGGATTTTTTGGATACGGAATGTGAAGGCCACGGCTTTATAGAAGCGGAACTAGACTATTTTATCTCTCAGTGTAAAGAGAGATACATGTGTGAAGATTGATTGTCTCTCGGTGTGAGGAGAGATACATGTGTGCGGATTTATTTATCTCTCAGTGTAAAGAGAGATACAAGTGTGAAGACTATTTTTTCTTCAGTGTAAAAGAGAGATACATGT
>CM031615.1:4213386-4228386 GCA_018398815.1 Conus ventricosus
AACACCGCATACCTGGCTGGGGGTTTGGCCATCCTAGTCAAGGGAGGGGGGCTCTGACCACGTGACTGCGCGGGGAACGCTGGGTAACCTTTCAGGAGTTCGTCTTTGTCACAACACCTTCTCCAACATGTCCGGTGAGGGACTCGATGTCGTGTGATGAGAGTCCTGGTTAGAGTTGTTTTCAACGAGGTCGGCTCCACTCGTGAATCAGACAACATGTTGGGCAGCCTATTGTCGGCATGTGGAAGTCAGAACTGATTGAACGGTGTGATCATCATCAACTGTATCATTTCTCTGGTAGAATTCACTGGGAAGGAGAACTCTGTCGTTGGCTTGGAACTGCTGTTGGTTCTTTCGTTACCAAAAAGAAATGGTAGTCTTCATTTGGAATCTAGTATACTACCGTGAATTAATCGCCACAGTCTTACTTTTTAACACTGTCAATTAGCTGAATTGTGTTTCGAGATCCGCTCTATTTACCATTCATGACTTCAAGATTAAATAGAAAACAGGACAGTACATTGAAAATTATCTTCGCTCTCCACAAACACACAAACTGTGTCTTGACCATAGGAGAGAAAAACCATGATTTTATCTGAAAGAGGAAACACACCTTGAACATGAAGCAATATAAGATGAGTTCACATTGGCCTGTTCGTCTGGCTTCCATTCGGAATAGACTTTGCGCTGGTTTGGACACCACTTAATTTGCCAAGGGCACTTGCGGTTCAACACTTCTCGGCCTGAAAGGCTGATCTAGCGCGGTCAGAACGGGGATGCTTTCGTCGTGTGATAATTCAAAATTGTTTGTTGCAAATGTAGAATTGCGACCGCAGAACGGTGTCAAAACCCTAGCGGCAGAATCGCTTTTTCTACTTTGCGTTCAAGATAATCAACTCCGCGACTGTCGTGTCTCGTGAAAGAAAAGTGAAATTTTTCATTCCTTGCGCGAAATTTTCTTTAACTGCAGGCAAAGTTTTCATCGGAAGTTGCTTATTTTTTGGTGGTAGTTTTTAATCCTGCCTTTTCTTCCCTGTCTAGAATGTCTGTCTTCAAATCTCCTAGAGGTTGATGATCTTTTTTTTTTTTTACATATTCCATGGATGCACGGCTCACACAACTTAAAACACGTCACTTTATTCTTCCTAATGTGTGTTGAAAATCGTGATTGATTTGCACAAAAAGTCCGAAAAGTGTTTCCTTAACCTCTATCAACTTTGCGTTTCTTGATATCAAAGTATTGTCTGTTTCGTCCGCGCTTACTTCCAGATTTACATCCAAGTTACGTTACACAGATTTTCCCTGTGGTTCTGAACAAACGCCTGTTGGATTATCACTGATCGTGTGAGTGCGGAGTTTAAAGGAATACAGGAGACAAAAGAAGATTGTGGGATTAAAGTGGATCAGATTTCTGTCACTACACTATTCCACCAACAATCTTTGAACTGCCCACCCTTGAAATCCTTGAGAACAACGTCTTCTTTTCATCAGCGGCTCAATTGTTCTTCGCCACGTCAGCCACGCTGTCAACGTCATCACCAGCTGTTTGGAGTGACGTTCAGAGTGTTGTCGTGTTATTGGCATCATCATCCATAAGTTTCCTTTCCAAAAGGTCGTCGTGTTTCTCGTCAACAATATCAACAATATCGTCGCCAAGGATCCCCCCCTCCCTCAACACTGCTACCTCAGCTACCCCCTCCCCCACCGCCATAGCCATTACCACCACCACCACCACCACCACCCCGCCAAACTCTACCGACAGCGCCGCCGCCGCCGCCGCCGCCGCCACCACCACCACCACCACCCGACCCACCAGAACCGCATCTTGTGTCTCCTCCGCCTCTCTGGTCACGGTAACCTCCTCTGTGTTCCGCCTCGCTGTCCCTGGCCCATGGTGGAGGGGGCGGTGGGTGGGGGAAGAGGTGAGGGGGCGACTAGGGGCCGGACAGACCAGCAGGGGGGTGGGGGGGAAGGCGAGAGCGGGATGCCGGGGGGGGAGAGAGTGCTGCGCCCTTGAGACTCTTGCTGCTGCTGCTGCTGCTGGCCTTGGCGGGGCTGGGCGGGTGCCGCGGGGGACTGCGGGTCGGAGTCGTCTGGCGCTGTGGATCGACCGCACCCAGATGGAGACCCTTATTGGTGAGTCTGTGTGTGTGTGTCCCTCATGGGTGAGTCTGTGTGTGTGTGTCCCTCATGGGTGAGTCTGTGTGTGTGTCCCTCGTTAGTGAGTCTCTGTGTCCCTCATGGGTGAGTCTGTGTGTCCCTCATTGGTGAATCCCTCATTGGTGAGTCTGTGTGTCCCTCATTGGTGAGTCTGTGTGACCCTCATTGGTGAGTCTGTGTGACCCTCATTGGTGAGTCTGTGTGTCCCTCATTGGTGAGTCTGTGTGACCCTCATTGGTGAGTCTGTGTGACCCTCACTGGTCAGTCTGTGTGTCCCTCATTGGTGAGTCTGTGTGACCCTCACTGGTCAGTCTGCGTGTCCCTCATTGGTGAGTCTGTGTGACCCTCATTGGTGAGTCTGTGTGACCCTCATTGGTGAGTCTGTGTGACCCTCATTGGTGGAGTCCCCGTGTCCCTCATTGGTGAGTCCCCGTGTCCCTCATTGGTGAGTCTGTGTGACCCTCATTGGTGAGTCCCCGTGTCCCTCATTGGTGAGTCCCCGTGTCCCTCATTGGTGAGTCCCCGTGTCCCTCATTGGTAAGTCTCATTGGTGAGTCTGTATGACTCTCATTAGAGTCTGTGTCCATCATTGGAGAGTCTGTGTGTCCCTCGCTGGTGAGTCTGTATGTCCCTCATTGGTGAGTCCCTGTGTCCCTCGCTGGTGAGTCTATGTGTCCCTCATTGGTGAGTTCCCTGTGTCCCTCGCTGGTGAGTCTGTATGTCCCTCATTGGTGAGTCCCTGTGTCCCTCGATGGTGAGTCTGTATGTCCCTCATTGGTGAGTCCCTGCGTCCCTCGCTGGTGAGTCTGTATGTCCCTCATTGGTGAGTCTGTGTGTCCCTCGATGGTGAGTCCCTTTCTCCCTCATTGGTGAGTCCCTGTGTCCCTCGCTGGTGAGTCTGTATGTCCCTCATTGGTGAGTCCCTGTGTCCCTCGCTGGTGAGTCTGTATGTCCCTCATTGGTGAGTCCCTGTGTCCCTCGTTGGTGAGTCCCTTTCTCTCCTCATTGGTGAGTCTGTATGTCCCTCATCGGTGAGTCTGTGTGTCCCTCATTGATGAGTCCCTCTGTCCCTCACTATAACACAAAGCCGTACAGTGCAGTAGGCAACGAGACAATATGATCAGATTTAATCCAATACGAAACGATACAACATGATACGACACAATTCAGGACGAAACAACACATTACAGTACAATGCTATACAACGTATTACAATACAATGCCATACTATGAAATGCGAATACACAAGCACGTGAGCCTAAATGTAATGTACGTGGACCTAGTATATTGGCATAGAATATCTCTCTCTCTCTCTCTCTCTCTCTCTCTCTCTCTCTCTCTCTCTCTCTCATCTCTCTCTCTCTCTTTCCTCTCTCTCTTTTCTCATCTCTCTTTCTCTCTCTCCTCTCTCTCTCTCTCTCTGTCTCTCTCTAACACTCACACACATACAGCATGCAGGGAAAGAAGAGAAAGGCGGACAGACGAACAGACCGACAGAGAGAAAGGACTACAAAGAGAGACAGACACAGAGTAGGAGAGACAGACAGACAGAGACAGACAGACAGGCAGAGACAGACAGACAGACAGACAGACAGACAGAGACAGACAGACGGACACAAAGATTCAGACTCAATATCCAAAGAAAGAGAGAGAAAGAGAAAGAAAAGAGAGAGAGAGAGAGAGAGAGAGAGAGAGAGAGAGGGGGGGGGGAAGAGAGAGAGAGAGAGAGAGAGAGGAGAAGAGAGAGAGAGAGAGAGAGAGAAGAGAGAGAGAAAGAAACAGGGTTTCTTCAGACTTCAAACTTCAGATGGTTTCTCGCTCAGACATTGTGTCCATAATATAATCGAGTGAGTTTCATATAACTATTCTGGTGCTTTTTTCAGTGACGTCGTATACACACAACACTGTAGAAAAACACTCTCCTCTCTCTCTCTCTCTCTCTCTCTCTCTCTCTCTCTCTCTCTCTCTCTCTCTCTCTCTCTCTCTCCTCTCTCTCTCTCTTCCATCCTTCCCAACTCAACAGACAGACAGACAGACAGACAGACAGAGATCCGCACTGGCCCTCGCCCTCGCTACCATGTTCTCCAAACCTCCTGAACCCGAATCACTGTTGTAATTGCATGACATAAGCGCGGGTCGCCTCCCTTCAAGCGGCGCTCTCCTCCCCTGTCCCCCCACAGTCACGGAGGTGGAGTTGGTGGGGTGCGATTGGCTTTTACTGTCAGGTCGCGCACTGCTTCGAGTGTGGACGTTTGTCTGGGCCGGAATCACAATGCCCGAGTTGTCAAACACTTTATACCCATCTCAATCGGCAATCGCGAGCTGGGACTAGGGTTTTCTTTGTAAACGTGTTGTGTGTGTGTGTGTGTGTTGTTGTTCTAATTCTGTGGATATATTTAATACCCGCGTCTGGTGTGGCAATGCGTGTCGTCGTGCGCGCATGACAACGTATAAACACTTACTTGCGCACACGTGCGTGGACATCTTGCTCATAGACAAGCAAACATACCTGCTCTCTGTCTCCTCTGTCTCTCTCTCTCTCTCTCTCCTCTCTCTCTCTCTCCTCTCTCTCTCTCTCTCTCTCACACTCTACTCTCTCTCTCTCTCTCTCTCTCTCTCTCTCTCTCTCTCTCTCTCTCTCTCTCTCTCTTGTTTGACGAACTATTTGATAAAGTGCTTATCCAGAAAAACTGGTCAGAATCTTTAATATAGCCATTACATAAGAAGGGCGGTTTTAGACAACCCCAACAATTATAGAGGTATCTCGCTGACAGACTTCAGCGGAAAACGTTATAGCCATATCATAAACCATAGATTACAAGTTTGGATTGATATGCATAATATCATAGGTGAACATCAAGCTGGTTTTAGAAAAGACTACTCAACAATAGATCATATTTTTACACTTTTTGCCGTTATTCATAAACAACTGTCTCGGAATCCTAAATTATATGTTGCATTGACTTCGAGAAAGCATTCCATTCTATTTCAAGGAAATTGTTATGGCCTATCCTACAGAAAAACGGAATTCGAGGTAAATTATTTGATTGTGTGAAAAGCATGTAGATCTATACTAACTTAAAGACGCAGGTTAGAAATGGTTCATCTCTGACAGATTACATAAACTGCCTACGTGGAGTAAAGCAAGGAGACGTTTGCAGTCCTGTCTTATTTTCATTGTTTATAAGTGAATTAACAGCTGACATAATTAACAACGGAAGGCATGGGCTCTACTAGCACCTACTCGAATTTTTTATATTGTTATTTGCAAATGATATAATATTAATATCTGAAACGCAAGTAGGGTTTACAAAATCAGCTTAATAATTTGTATGAATCATCAACTGAATTAAAATTAAAAGTTAATATGAACAAAAGTAACATAATTGTTTTTCGTAAAGGCGATTTTCTTGCAGCGCACGAACACTGGCATTTGGGATATTCCCGGTAAACCTTCATGTCACTGTAGAAGGAGATGTTGTCAGAAGGGCCATTACCGGTAAACCTTCATGTCACTGTAGAAGGGGGTGTCGTCAGAAGGGATATTACCGGCAAACCTTCATGTCCCTTTAGAAGGGGGTGTTGCCAGAAAGGATATTACCGGTAAACCTTCATGTCCCTGTAGAAGGGGGTGTTGTCAGAAGGGATATTACCGGTAAACCTTCATGTCCCTGTAGAAGGGGGTGTTGTCAGAAAGGATATTACCGGTAAACCTTCATGTGCCTGTAGAAGGGGCGTTGTCAGAAGGATATTACCGGTAAACCTTCTTGTCCCTGTAGAAGGGGGTGTTGTCAGGAGGAATATTGCCGGTAAACCTTCATGTCCCTGTAGAAGGGGGTGTTGTCAGAAGGGACATTACCGGTAAACCTTCATGTCCCTGCAGAAGGGGGTGTTGCCAGAAAGGATATTACCGGTAAACCTTCATATCCCTGTAGAAGGGGGTGTTGTCAGAAAGGATATTACCGGTAAACCTTCATATCCCTGTAGAAGGGGGTGTTGTCAGAAAGGATATTACCGGTAAACCTTCATATCCCTGTAGAAGGGGGTGTTGTCAGAAAGGATATTACCGGTAAACCTTCATATCCCTGTAGAAGGGGGTGTTGTCAGAAGGGATATTACCGGTAAACCTTCATGTCCCTGTAGAAGGGGGTGTTGTCAGAAAGGATATTACCGGTAAAACCTTCATGTCCCTGTGGAAGGGGGTGTTGCCAGAAGGGATATTACCGGTAAACCTTCATGTCCCTTTAGAAGGGGGTGTTGCCAGAAAGGATATTACCGGTAAACCTTCATGTCCCTGTAGAAGGGGGTGTTGTCAGAAGGGATATTACCGGTAAACCTTCATGTCCCTGCAGAAGGGGGTGTTGTCAGAAGGGATATTACCGGTAAACCTTCATCTCACTGTAGAAGAAGGTGTCGGAAGCTGGGAGCTAAAGGGCAACGAATGAAGGAAACATTTTCACTATACAAATACAAGGACAGCCATTGACACAGCAAGAGTCACACAGGGAGAATGAAAGAAAAATAGCGAGAGGGAGATGGGGGTGGGGGGTGGGGGGTGGGGGGGCCGTGAAGGGAGGGCAGGGAGGGATCACCGACTTCGTCTGTGGGAGGGACAGAAGGGATAGAGAAAGGAGGGAAGGGACAAACAAAGGAAACAAAGAGACACTTCGGTGGGGAAGGGAGACACAAAACAAAACGAAAACAAAAACAACCAAATCCCAAACCCTTCCAACTCAAGCTGAGAACAAAGACTTGCTCTGTTCAGCTTGATCATAACGTTCGAAATGGGGAAAAAAAAAGGATAAAAGATTTCGAATAGCAAAACAATGGCTAGCTCCATACTTGGACGTTTATGTGGTAATAATGGGAAACTACTTTCTACACGAGATGGGTTTCGTACTTCAAATTTCCTTAGATGTAGTCATACAGGTTTTGTGATTGCCGATCTGTATTTGAATTTCATTTCTTTGTTTTAATTATCTCGCGTTTGGTTTCAATGATTGTATTGAATTGTTTGTACTCATTGCTGGCATCATCATAAGTTTTCTGCTCATTTTGAGTATTTTGGAATATGCACCATTGACTTTCAAATCTGTTTGCCATGATCACACACACACACACACACACATACAACACACACACACACACACAAACACACACACACACACACACAGGATAGAAAAATACAGACTTATTTCACTGCCACGTGACCAAATGCTGGGCAAGGTCAGAAAAGGTCACTGCTTTAAAATGGTCTTCGTGGTCATTCTGACTATAAAAAAAAAAAAAAACTAACGGGAAACAGTTTGATATATTTTGCACTCTAGGGACGTCTGAAAATGAATTAGTAGACACAAAATATTGCATGAATTTAAAGGGAAAAAATATAATGTCCTACAAATTATGTTCATTCTGGTTTCGTTTTCACTTTTCTGCTTATTTTACACACGTAACTCCTTTACATGATGCTAGTTTTGTTTTTTTTTAAGGGGCGGAGGGGGTGGGGGGAGGAGTATAAACACAATGAGTTGAAAATGAGTTGTGTGGTGTTGTGCTGTATTGTGTGTGTGTGTGTTATGTTTTGTGTGTGTTAGTTTCAAATTTAGCGTCAATCCACTCTAGGTGATATTAGACGGGAAAAAAAAAACAAACCACTACATCAACAGAAACAGACAAACAAGAAACAAACAAAACCCTCACGATAAATCTTAAATAAATGTTAGCGAACCGCCCAGAGAACGTGGACAAACGAGTCACAAGACAAAACACAACGCGTTTCGACCTCTTGGGTCTTCCTCGGCTGATACATAAACGAATAAAACAACGACAATTCACTTAGCTTTGATCGCTTCAGATCGCTTAGGGTTCAGCGCAAGAAAAAAGGCGTTCCTTGCGCTGAACCCTAAGCGATCTGAAGCGATCAAAGCTAAGTGAATTTTCGTTGTTTTATTCGTTTATGTACGTTCCTTGCGCTGAACCCTATATATATATATATATATATATATATATATATATATATATATATATATATATATATATATATATACTGAGAGGCAATGAAAACGCAATCCCCATTTCGTCCCCGAAAAATGTCACCTCAGCCAAAATAATGTGAATTATGCACGAGGCATGCAACCTAGCACGCGTATGTTGTATTGCGACGATCTGTATTGACAGGCACAGTTGGGTTCATGACGTCATGAGTAAACCACTCCAACACATCTTTTACTGATAACCGCAAAACACGTGCAACACAGGCATACTGTGATTGCATGCAAACAGCCCATGACTGTCCCCTATAAAAACACACGTTGGCGTTTTACTGACACTCGTACGCACCATGCCGCGGTTAACTACAGACCAGAGAAATCAAGCCATTGGCATGCTGAGGGCAGGCACTGCTCACATCAGGGCCGCACAACATTTCAATGTACACCCATCAACCATAACCCGTCTTGCGACTCGGCACCAAAACACTGGAAGTGTAAACGACCGTCCACGCCCAGGCGTCCAACGTGTGACGACGGCACGACAGGACCGCTACATTGTCACGCAGCACCTCCGGAATCGTTTCCAGCCAGCTGCACAAACAGCCCGCAACACTATTGGGACTAGAGAAAGACCAATCAGCAGCCGTACCGTGTGTCGGCGTCTGGCAGCAGCAGGGCTACGGGCACGTCGACCATACCAAGGTCAGATCTTAACCCATCGCCATCGACTAGCACGCCAGCGATGGGCTGCCGCAGGTGGCTTTCTGGGGAACAGGGTTTGGGGGAATGTTGTTTTTTTCGGATGAATCCCGGTTCAATGTCTCTTTCACGGATGGCCGTGATCGAGTGTATCGACGTCAGGGTGAACGTTTTGCGCAACCCTGTGTCATTGAGCGAGATCGTTATGGGGGTGGAGGGGTAATGGTCTGGGGTGCCATAAATGCTCAATTTCGATCGGAGCTTGTGTTTGTGCCAGGCAACTTGACGGCAAGGCGTTATATTGACACTGTTCTTGAGCCAGTTCTTCTTCCTCTCTGGAGACAGCATGGTGGCAACAGACTAGTGTTTCAGCAGGACAATGCTCGACCCCACACAGCCGTTCTCACACGAAATTTCCTTCGGGACAGCAATGTGGATGTCATGCAGTGGCCCTCCGTGTTCCCAGACATGAATCCCATTGAACATTTGTGGGACGAACTTGGACGACGTGTGCAAGGTCAGCAGAATCCCCCAACTACCGTTGCTGAGCTCACCCAAGCATTGCAGCATCACTGGAACGTGATACCGATCCGTATCATCCGTCGTTTGTGCGCTTCAATGCCCCGACGTTTGCAAGCTTGTGTTCGTGCTCAAGGGGGACACACCAGATATTGACAGTGTATTCCTTCTGTCGCGCCTAAATGGGCTTCACTTCAGGCGAATGTGCACCTGTTATAGGCAAACTAATGTACAGTGGTCGCACTTTTGTCACACGTATTTGCTTTGATGTGTGTTCGTTTCATTTCAATAAAATTGTCAGTTGACAATGGAATTGCGTTTTCTTGCCTCTCAGTATATATATATATATATATATATATATATATATATATATATATATTACTACCTCACCTTCTGGCACTCAGAGAGGATGTCATTTGCTGAAGAAGGCAAATAAAGCCGAAATTTCAACTATAACCACAACAGCTTGTTGTTCTTGTGCTTTTTTTCTTTTGGCTATATATATAATGAAATATATATATATATATATAATATATATATATATATATATATATATATATATATATATATATATATATATTGTGTGTGTGTGTGTGTGTGTGTGTGTGTGTGTGTGTGTGTGTGTGTGTGTGTAAAATGATCCCAAAAGATATATTGTCAATCCAGCCTTCACAAAACTACAATTTTGAACTATGTCAGTTTCAAAGTGTGGGGACTGCACGGTGTCAGTTTCAAAGTGTGGGACTGCACGATGTCAGTTTCAAAGTGTGGGGACTGCACGATGTCAGTTTCAAAGTGTGGGGACTGCACGATGTCAGTTTCAAAGTGTGGGGACTGCACGATGTCAGTTTCAAAGTGTGGGCACTGCACGATGTCAGTTTCAAAGTGTGGGCACTGCACGATGTCAGTTTCAAAGTGTGGGCACTGCACGATGTCAGTTTCAAAGTGTGGGCACTGCAGGCGGAAACTGAAGTGAACCGAAAGGAAAATTCATTTCATCGTTCCGCCCAACGAAGGACACAAGCAAAGTACAAGACAAAACGCGACGCGTTTCGACCTCTTTAGTCTTCTTCATGCCAGACAAACAGCTTTCAAGACTATGGGGGGGAAAAAAAGGAAGGTCGAACACTCACTTTATCTCGCAAAGTGAATAAAAATTGTGGATTGTTGTGAATGCCTGTGTTAGGACAAAACGACATTAAAAAAAAAGAAATGGCGGAGCAAAATGGCATGGGACGTGATGGGGGAAGGGCGACTTGGAAAGTGACGAATGGGGGGGGGGGGGGGGGGGGGGGGGAAATATCCGACCTCCCCCCCCCCCCCCCACCAACACCTCCTTCATCCCCTCCACACACACCCCACCCCCCCCCCCCCCCCCCCTTCCCCCCCCCCCCCCCCCCCCCCCCCTTCCTCCCCCCCCCCCCTCACCCCGGTCTGCCATATCACCTTAAAAGGATTGGAGTGGATTTGAACCTGATTCCTTGAACCCTCGCAATTGTGGACCTGCTGACCATCTCTGTTCGTTGAAGAGCCGATGGCCAACTTTTCAGGACACACGTCACTGTCGTTGCCCCCAGTAACAGTCTGCCTCCCCCCCCCCCCCCCCCCCCCAAAGAACCCTCTCCTCCTCCCTCCCTCCACCTTCCTCCCATTGTCTTGTCTTGTCCAGCCGTGGCTGGGGTCAAGCTATTGATATCCGCTTTGCCTTTCGTCTACGCGCGCCTGTCTGGGCGGCACACACACACACACACACACACACACACACACACACACACACTTGGCGTTCTTTTATGGACACTCGCGGACGTGAAGAAATGACCCCTTCACCTCCTCTGCTTTTCATGTCTCTGTTTCTGTCTCTCTGTGTCCCTGTCGGCGGCCTCTGTGTGTGTGTGAGGGGTGGGGGGGGTGGGGTGGATGGGGGGGGGTTGTGGGTGGGAAGGGGAGGTGTGTGTGTTTGTGTTTGTGTGTGTGTTTGTGTGGGTGGGTGGGTGGGTGGGTGTTTGTGTGTATGTGTGTGTGTATGTGTGTGTGTGTGTGGGGGGGGGGGGTGTTTGTGTGTGGGTGTGTGTTGGGGGGGGGGGGTGTGTTTGTGTGTGTGTGTGTGTGTTTGTGTGGGTGGGTGTGGGTGGTGTTTGTGTTTGTGTGTGTGGGGGGGGGGGGTGGGGGTTCTGTGTGTGTGTGTGTGTGTTTATGTGTGGTGGGGGGTGGGGGTGTTGTGTGTGTGTGTGTGTGTGTTAGGGGTGTGTGTGTGTGTGTGTGTGTGTGTGTGTGTGTGTGTGTGTGTGTGTGTGTGTCCTCTGTGTGGGGGTGTGGGGGGTGTGGGGGGGGGGGGGGTGTTTGTGTTGAGTGCGCGCGTGCGTGCGTGCGAGCATGCGTGCGTGCGTGCGTGCGCGTCTGTGTTTATGCGTGCGCATGCGTGTGTGTGTGTGTGTGTGTCATGCATGCGTGTGCGTGTACGTGTGTGCGTGTCAGCGTGCGTGCGTACTACAGGTGTGCGTGTGTGTGTGGTGTGTGTCAAGTCAAGTCAAGTCAAGTATACTTTATTATCTCAAAAAGAGAAATTATTATTAGTGCAACACAATTATTACAAACATATTACATAAAAACATATCACAGAACACGAAAAGACAGGATTTCATTAAGAGGCCTACGAACAATAAAACACATTTAGATCACCATGGATAAGATATTTACATACTTTTAAACAGGGTCCTTAAAAGAGCCTTTTAAAAGCAGGATCCCAGCATTACAAATGTTACAAATCAAATGCATTTTAAGACCCCCCCTCCCCCCCCCCCCCCCCCCCCAACACACAACTACATATGCAAATATACATGCATGATACATGCGCGATTCTGCAACAGAACACACACACACATGTGCGGGCATGCACATACAAACACACACACACATCTGCACACAAGAAAGCACACACCACACACACATAGATGTACATATGCACACATACACACACATATACATACATAATTATACTGTTCAACTGCTCACAGTAAGAGAAATGTACAGAATCTACACAATTAAGAATTCAACAGATGGACTGACTGCGGGAGGAAAGATTTTTGAGCTCGTGTTTTAAACTTGAAGGTTCTAAATCTGCGTCCTGAAGGCAAAAGATCATAGTGTTGAGCTAAAACATGGCTGTCATCATTCGCAATCTGCCGTCCCTTTCTCTTCACTCGCTCCTCATACAGATCTTGCAAACTTCTTTGTCTTTCACCCACAACTTTACTGCAAACATTCACAATATCACTTATTTACTTGCCCTTTGCATCCGCCAGGACCTTCGCTGTCTTGCTCAGGAAGAAGGGGAGGCAAGACACGCCAAGTCCACTGGCTCTTTGTGTGTGTGCGCATGTATCACATCTTGCCGACCTCCACCATCCACTCCCCGCCCCTCGCCCCCACGTTCCCCCTCTCACACCTCCCCCCCACTCCTCACACACACACACACACACACACACACACAACACACACACACACACACACACACACACACACCCGCACACACACACACACACACACACACACACACACACACACACATACACACGCACACACACACACACACACACACACACACACACACACACGCACACACACACACTCACACACACACACACACACACACACACACACACACACACACACACACACACACACACACACACACACACGCACGCACACACACACACACACCACACATCACACACACACACACACACACACACACACAACACACACACACACACACACACACACACACGCACACACACACACACACACACTTACTTTGTCTCTGTCTCTGTCGCTGTCTCTCTCTGTCTCCTTCCTCTCTCTCTCTCCCTCTCTCTCTCTCTCTCCTCTCTCTCTCTCTCACACACACACACACACACACACACACACACACACACACACACACCACACACACACACACATCACACACAGACACTCACACACACACACACTTTCTCTCTGTCTCTCTGCTTCTGTCTGTCTCTCCTCTGTCTCTCTCTCCTCTCTCTCTCTCTCTCTCTCCTCTCTCTCCTCTCTCTCCATCTCTCTCTCTCCTCTCTCCTCTGTCTCTCTCTCACTACTTTCTCTCTTCTTCCTCTCTCTCTACATACTTTCTCTCTGTCTTTCTGTCTCTCTCTCTCTCTCTCTGTCTCTGTCTGTCTGTCTCTCTCCTCTCTCATCTCTCTCATCTCACTCTCTCTCTCTCTCTCATACAACACACACACAACACACACAACACACACACCGCCGCGCGCGCGCGCATTCATACCTTTGGACATTATTTTCAGCCCTATCAAAAAAAAACAAAAAAAAAACGAAACAAACATACAAACAAGCAAGTAAGCAAACAAAGAAACAAAGAATACTACAGGACAGAACAAAGAATACTACAGGACAGAACAAAGAATACTACAGGACAGAACAAAGAATACTACAGGACAGAACAAAGAATACTACAGACAGAACAAAGAATACTACAGGACAGAACAAAGAATACTACAGGACAGAACAAAGAATACTACAGGACAGAACAATATGTGTTTTAGTTTAGATGTTAATAACCCAGCAAAATTATACTTTTCCCTTGCCTGTAGTCTCATTCATAACAGAGAAAAGACGTATTTGTGTTTCAGATTTCAACTGACTTGAATAACCCTCTCCGTTAAGAAAAAGTCAATGGCCTTCGGCTTAAGCCTCACGAACAAAAAGGGCGTAAAATGAAAACCAACTAAGAAATCAAAGATTAGTTCAACTTTGACGGTCAATTTAACCATGAAAAGAAACTTGAATAGATCTGTCCACATTTAGAATATCGTCCAGGAAAAAAAAAAACAACAAATATTTTCGGCTTTTCCATTTTGGTGTGTCATTCCCCTCCTCCTCCTCCCCTTCTCCCCCCCCCCCCCCCCCCCCCCTACCCCCTCGTCCTCCACTACAACCATTCCCTCCACAAAACAGAACATTAATTTATCCTTATTGGGGGGCCGGAATAGCTCAGTTGTAGAGCGCCGGACTCGTGATCCTGGGTTGCGGGTTCGAATTTCGGTACAGGGGGATTTTTCCCTCGGAGTTAACATTGGTTCTGACTCCATTTCCCATACAGTCCTTCGAATGAGGCTATAAACCGAGGTTCCGTGTGTGAACGCACGCACAACATCTTGCACACACGTCAAATCCCATCACCAACTTTGGGAAGAGAAGGGCAGTTTGGCCGTTGGTATGGATGACACGTTACACATAGCATGCACCTTCCCTGAAGATGGAGTAGGCTGCCTTAATGGCGGGGAAAAAAACGGTCATACACACAAAACTCCACTGCCTGTCTATACAGGCAGTGTCCGCAGGAGTATCAGCCTGCGTACGCAGAAAGAAAGAAAGAAAGAAAGAAAGAATTCTTATTAAGAAGACGAACAAAGAAGAGAAAGAAAAGCCATGTGGTTGTAGCCAGCACGTCGAACGCAGCTAAAATAATGCAAACAAAGAAACAAAACAAAGCAAAAAGAAAACAAAAAAAAAAGAAAGAAAAAAAAAAAGAAAAAAAGAAAAGTGAAGGAAGATGGTCTCAATCTGCTATGTTATACAGATTGTTTATCAT
>CM031615.1:4233386-4240886 GCA_018398815.1 Conus ventricosus
TTTCGGACCAAGCCCCGATCGTGATTACTTTGTATGGTAACGTGTTTAAAGAATGACACAGAACGCACCCGAGAAAGGATAACTGATAAAAAGAAAACACCAAGCCGGGAGTTGTAACAACTGCAAGAACAACATCACGAAGGATAACGGTTTTTAACCGTAAGAAGAATTTTTCAGATAATAATGAGGAGAATCAGAAATGACAGCTTTTATTGGCAGTGCATGCGTAGCGCCTCTCCTCATAGAGAGACCAAGTTCTCAGCGGATGGCGGTCCGCACTCGTTTATATACAGCGGGTTTATACCTGGGTAGAGCCTAATGAAGAGCTGCCTGCTGGCGATAAACTTTTGTTTCCCGTGTGATTCAGTCGCATAGCAGTCACTCATTCTTTAGACAAGTAGTTAAAGACTCAAAATCAAAACTTACTTGGAGAATATTTCGACAGGGTCGCCCTGTCTTCATCAGCTCACTGTTGCTGTTGTGGCAGCGAGGCCTGGTGGGGCGACTGTTGTGTGGGGTGAACGGTTGTCAGGATCTGATTGTAGATGGGGGGAAATTCAAAGCCTTGATCTCTGTTCAGGCTGGGGCGTCTGGTCTTGATTTCGATGGCTTCTTTAACTTTTCTTTTTGTGAGGAAGGGCTCTGTAGGTAAGATCTTGGTTTCTTGGGGGCTGAATCTGTGGCCTGTGGCTTGTAGGTGTTCGTGTATGGCAGAAGTAGATCGGTTTGGGTGTTCCTGTAGACGGGTGGTGAGTGGTCTTGCTGAGACAGTACCGTTCACCCCACACAACAGTCGCCCCACCAGGCCTCGCTGTCACAACAGCAACAGTGAGCTGATGAAGACAGGGCGACCCTGTCGGAATATTCTCCAGTAAGTTTTGATTCTGTGTGTCCTGATCATACCTTGTGTTATCCTTAGTGACTCGTGCTATCCTCACCATCATGGCTACGGCTATCCTCCTTATCATTCATCATGCAATCTTTTTGTCATGCTATTGTCCTTACCACGCCTTGTGCTAACCTTTCTATCATGCATTGTGCTGTGCTCCTTATCATGGCTATAGCTATTCTCTTCATGTGCCTTTGGCTATCCTCCTTATTATGCTTCGTACTAGCCTTCTTATCATACATTGTGCTGGGGGCCGGAATAGCTCAGTTGGTAGAGCGCCGGACTCGTCATCCTGGGGTTGCGGGTTCGAATTTCGGTACAGGGGAATTTTTCCCTCGAAGTTAACATTGGTTCTGACTCCATTCCCCATACAGTCCTTCGAATGAGACTATAAACCGAGGTTCCGTGTGTGAACGCACGCACAACATCTTGCACACACGTCAAATCCCATCACCAACTTTCGGAAGAGAAGGCCAGTTTGGCCGTTGGTATGGGTGACACGTTACACACAGCACAGACAGTGTCCGCAGGAGTATCAGCCTGCGTACGCAGAAAGAAAGAACGAAATACATTGTGCTGCTCTCCTTATGTTGTGCTACCCTCTTCCTCATGCACTGGGCTATCCTTCTTCCTGTGCCTCGTGCTATCTCCCTTATCCTTCTTTGTACTATCCTCTCTATCGCGTCTTATACTAGCTTCCTGATGTTGAGCTATCCTCCTCCTCCTCATGCATTGGGCTATCCTTCTTGTGCCTCGTGCTATCTTCCTTATCCTTCTTTGTGCTATCCTCTTTATCGCGTCTTATATACAATCTTCCTTATCTTGACTTGTGCTAACCTTCCTCTTATGCCTCGTCCAATCTTCCTCATCATGCTTTGTGCTATCTTCTTGATCTCGTCCTATGCTATCTTCCTTATCTTGTCTTCTACTACCTTCCTTATCTTGTCTTCTTCTATCTTCCTTATCTTGTCTTATACTATCTTCCTTATCTTGTCTTCTACTATCTTCCTTATCTTGTCTTCTACTATCTTCCTTATCTTGTCTTCTACTATCTTCCTTATCTTGCCTGGTGCTGTCTTCCTTATCTTGTCTTCTACTATCTTCCTTATCTTGTCTTCTACTATCTTCCTTATCTTGTCTTATACTATCTTCCTGATCTTGCCTGGTGCTGTCTTCCTTATCTTGTCTTCTACTATCTTCCTTATCTTGTCTTCTACTATCTTCCTTATCTTGTCTTCTACTATCTTCCTTATCTTGCCTGGTGCTGTCTTCCTTATCTTGTCTTCTACTATCTTCCTTATCTTGTCTAATACTATCTTCCTTATCTTGTCTTCTACTATCTTCCTTATCTTGTCTTCTACTATCTTCCTGATCTTGTCTTATACTATCTTCCTGATCTTGTCTTCTACTATCTTCCTGATCTTGTCTTCTACTATCTTCCTTATCTTGTCTGGTGCTATCCTTTGGCTACAGCCTTCACGTCTTCCTCCATCCCCGCTGTGGTGCTATACTTTGGCTACAGCCTTCACGTCTTCCTCCATCCCCGCTGTGGTGCTATACTTTGGCTACAGCCTTCACGTCTTCCTCCATCCCCGCTGTGGTGCTATACTTTGGCTACAGCCTTCACGTCTTCCTCCATCCCCGCTGTGGTGCTATACTTTGGCTACAGCCTTCACGTCTTCCTCCATCCCCGCTGTGGTGCTATACTTTGGCTACAGCCTTCACGTCTTCCTCCATCCCCGCTGTGGTGCTATACTTTGGCTACAGCCTTCACGTCTTCCTCCATCCCCGCTGTGGTGCTATACTTTGGCTACAGCCTTCACGTCTTCCTCCATCCCCGCTGTGGTGCTATACTTTGGCTACAGCCTTCACGTCTTCCTCCATCCCCCGCTGCTGTCACTGTTGTCTCGCCTGTTCATGTGTCTGTGTCCTTTGCGTTGTCCTGTCTGTCTTCGTCTTGCGCCCCTTTGTCTTTTCTTTGTTCGCCTTGTCCTTTAGTTTCTTGAAGGTTCCTCCTTTGCCTGGCCTCTGTCTTCGTCTTGCGCCCCTTTGTCTTTTCTTTGTTCGCCTTGTCCTTTAGTTTCTTGAAGGTTCCTCCTTTGCCTGGCCTCTTTTTTTTTTTTTTTCTTTTTTTTTCCAATTTTTAATTTTCTCGCCTGGTCTTGCCTGTCTGTTGGTTTTGGTAATGTTTTTGTCTTTATGGTTTTGTCTTATTTTTCTTTTTTTCTTTTTTTTTTTCCTGCTTTGTCTCTTTGTTTTTCTTTCATTAACATTTGTCTTGTCTATTCATCAGTTTCTTTCTTTCATTTTGTATTTGATTTTTTTTTTTTTTTGTTAGCGTTGTTTTGTCTTTTTTTTTTTCTTTAATTTTCTTCTTTTTTTTTCCTTGCCTTCTTTTTTTTCTTTTTTTCCTTGTGTTGCTTTGTGTTGGATTTTCTTTATTGATTTTATTGGTTTTCTTGTGGGTTTTTTTTTGTGCCTAATGTTGTCTTTCTTTGTCTTATCTTCCATTTCTGTGTCTGGTCCTTTTTTTTAATTCCCTTTAATGCTGTTGCTTTAATTCACTTGCTTAACCTGGGTTTTTTTTTTTCTTTGGTTTTTCTTTATAAACATCTCGGCTTGTGTGTTGTTTTGTCCTTAATTTTTTTTTTCCATGTCTTGTCCAGATCTTATCCTCATCTTGTTTCGTCTGTCTTTTTGTTTTCTTTGCCTTTTCTTGAGTTTTCCATAAATTTTCTAGCGTCGTATTGTCTCTGCTCTTCCTTCTCTTCAACTTTCTTGCCTCGACGTTTGTTTTCCTTAATGATCTTGTCTTGTCGTGTCTTGTATTTTCTGCCATTTTCTGGCCTGGCCTGGCCTGGCCTGGCCTCGTATTTTCTTTAACTTTATGACCTTGCCATGTATTCTCTCTCTCTCTCTCTCTCTCTCTCTCTCTCTCTCTCTCTCTCTCTCTCTCTCTCATACAAATGTTATATTAATTTTAAGTCTGTTTTGAAAAGGAAAGATATCTTTTGGATACGAATACGTACTGTTTCCGCGTTGCCATTACACGAACCAGGTTTAATTTGCTTCCACTGAATAACAATTTGCATCGCTATAGTAAAACAGAAAAGGACAAAGCATGCCCATTTTGCCATGATCAGGTAGAGAATGAGCAACATTTTTTATTTCAATGCTCCCTCTATCAAGACCTAAGGAGTAAATTTCTCAAAGAATTCGCCAGTTGTCCCTTCATTTGCTTCTTAAGGTATCCAGTGCTTCGCACAGACATAGCCTATCAAGGTACATTTTTCATGCCATAAACAGAAGGATCAAGTCAATTCTTTAGTGGATAAATTACTGCGGACAATTACCACACCTTGGTTTTCCTTGAAATGACTGACTTCATTTGTATTGTAATTTCGTGTACTCTAAACGTATCTGAATGATATATCATCTTTACACGTAGTTTTGGGGAATTATTATTGCAATGCTTTTTGTTCTGTTTACAACACATATATGCTAACTCCTCCCGTTCCTACCACTCCCCCCCCCCCCCCCTTCCTTTGTACCTTGTATTGTGGCCCAAGGCCGATGTACATTAAAGCGTTCTGAGTTCTGAGTTCCTCTCTCTCATCTCTCTCTCTCCTCTCTCTCTTCACTTCTCTCTCTCTCTCTCTCTTCTTCTCTCTCTTCTCTCTCTCTCTCTACTCCCCCTCTCTCTCTCTCTCCTCCTCTCTCTCCCTTCTCTCGTCTTGCTTTGCTTCTCCTTGCCTGTATTTTCTTGTATTCTCTGGCCTTGCCTTGGCTTGCCTTGGCTTGCCTTGCCGTGTCTTACCTTGCTTTTTTTCTGTACTTTGGCCTTGCCAGGCCTGGCTTAATCTTGACTTATATTTTCTGTCATGTTCTGGCTTGGCCTGGCCTTGTATTTTCTGTCATTTTCTTGGCCTTGTCGTGTGTTTTTCTTATATTTTCTGGCTTGGCCTGGCCCTTACTTGTATTTTTTTCCCTTTCTGGCCTTGTGTTGCCTTACTTTGTAATTTCTTATATTTTCTGGCCTTGCCTCGCCTAGCCTTACATTTTCTGTCACTTTCTGGCCTTGCTGGCCTTACTTTGTAATTTCTTATATTTTCTAGCCTTGCCTCGCCTTGCTTACATTTTCTGTCCCTTTGTGGCCTTGTCTGGCCTTGCCTTACATTTTCTGTCCTTCGTGGCCTTGTCTGGCCTTGCCTTACATTTTCTGTCCCTTTCTGGCCTTGCCTCGCCTTGCCTTACATTTTCTGTCCCTTTCTGGCCTTGGCTGGCCTTGCCTTACATTTTCTGTCCCTTTCTGGCCTTGCCTCGCCTTGCCTTACATTTTCTGTTTTTTTATGGCCTTGCCTCGCCTTGCCTTACATTTTCTGTCCCTTTCTGGCCTTGCCTCGCTTTGCCTTACATTTTCTGTCCCTTTCTGGCCTTGTCTGGCCTTGCCTTACATTTTCTGTCACTTTCTGGCCTTGTCTGGCCTTGCCTTACATTTTCTGTCTCTTTCTGGCCTTGTCTGGCCTTGCCTTACATTTTCTGTCCCTTTATGGCCTTGCCTCGCCTTGCCTTACATTTTCTGTCCCTTTCTGGCCTTGTCTGGCCTTGCCTTACATTTTCTTCCCTTTCTGGCCTTGTCTGGCCTTGCCTTACATTTTCTGTCCCTTTCTGGCCTTGTCTGGCCTTGCCTTACATTTTCTGTCCCTTTTGGCCTTGTCTGGCCTTGCCTTACATTTTCTGTCCCTTTTTGGCCTCGCCTCTCCTTGCCTTACTATTTTCTGTCCCTTTCTGGCCTTGTCTGGCCTTGCCTTACATTTTCTGTCCCTTTGTGGCCTTGTCTGGCCTTGCCTTACATTTTCTGTTCCTTTCTGGCCTTGTCTGGCCTTGCCTTATATTTTCTGTCCCTTTGTGGCCTTGTCTGGCCTTGCCTTACATTTTCTGTCCCTTTCTGGCCTTGTCTGGCCTTGCCTTACATTTTCTGTCCCTTTCTGGCCTTGCTCGCCTTGCCTTACATTTTCTGTCTTTTATGGCCTTGTCTGGCCTTGCCTTACATTTTCTGATTTTATGGCCTTGCCTCGCCTTGCCTTACATTTTCTGTCCCTTTGTGGCCTTGTCTGGCCTTGCCTTACATTTTCTGTTCCTTTGTGGCCTTGTCTGGCCTTGCCTTACATTTTCTGTTCCTTTTGCTTTCTGGCGCTTCATTTTCTGTCCTTTGCCTTTTGGTTGCCTACATTTTCTGTCCTTTCTGGCCTTTACTGGCCTTGCCTTACATTTTCTGTTCCTTTCTGGCCTTGTCTGGCCTTGCCTTACATTTTCTGTTCCTTTGTGGCCTTGTCTGGCCTTGCTTACATTTTCTGTCCTTTGTGGCCTTGTCTGGCCTTGCCTTACATTTTCTGTCCTTTGTGGCCTTGTCTGGCCTTGCCTTACATTTTCTGTCCCTTTTGCCTTGTCTGGCCTTGCCTTACATTTTCTTTCGTCCCTGATTTCTGTATGCCTTGTCTGGCCTTGCCTTACATGTTTTGTCCCTTTCTGGCCTTGTCTGGCCTTGCCTTACATTTTCTGTTTTTTATGGCCTTGCCTCGCCTTGCCTTACATTTTCTGTCCCTTTCTGGCCTTGCCTCGTCTTGCCTTACATTTTCTGTCCCTTTCTGGCCTTGTCTGGCCTTGTCTTACATTTTCTGTCCCTTTCTGGCCTTGTCTGGCCTTGCCTTACATTTTCTGTTCCTTTGTGGCCTTGAATGGCCTTGCCTTACATTTTCTGTCCCTTTCTTGCCTTGTCTGGCCTTGCCTTACATTTTCTGTCCCTTTCTGGCCTTGTCTGGCCTTGCTTTACATTTTCTGTCCCTTTCTGGCCTTGTCTGGCCTTGCCTTACATTTTCTGTCCCTTTCTGGCCTTGTCTGGCCTTGCCTTACATTTTCTTCCCTTTCTGGCCTTGTCTGGCCTTGCCTTACATTTTCTGTCCCTTTCTGGCGGTGTCTGGCCTTGCCTTACATTTTCTGTCCCTTTCTGGCGGTGTCTGGCCTTGCCTTACATTTTCTGTCCCTTTCTGGCGGTGTCTGGCCTTGCCTTACATTTTCTGTTCCTTTGTGGCCTTGAATGGCCTTGCCTTACATTTTCTGTCCCTTTCTTGCCTTGTCTGGCCTTGCCTTACATTTTCTGTTCCTTTCTGGCCTTGTTTCGGTTTGCCTTGCATTTTCTGTCATTTTCTGGCCTTAACTAACCGGCCTTGCCTTGCTTTTTTTCTTTCTTTTTTTTCATTTTTCTGGCCTTACCAGGCCTTGCTCTTTCTGTTGTAGTTGGTTGTGGAACGGGGGATCGCGCGCAGCCGTGGCTTCTCGAGCCGCACCGGCGATTTTATTTTCAGCTGGGAAGCGCATTAATCGCCATTGCTCAAGGGACGTAATGCGCTGATAAACCTGTCGCTCCCAGACTGCCAGACAACCGCCGGCGCGAGAAAGGAGACGGGGTGGGGGGTGGGGGTGGTGAGGGGGGGGGGGGGGGGTTGGTGGGGGGGAGGAGATGGGAAAGGGGACGTGTAGTGAGGTTAGGGTGGTGGATGTGGTAGTGTTGGTGGCGGTGTGGTGTGGTGTTCTTTGGGGGAGGGGGGCAC
>CM031615.1:4250886-4260886 GCA_018398815.1 Conus ventricosus
TACCTATGACTTTCTTTTTTGTCTGTTAACAGATATGACTTCTTTATTGTCTGTTAACACATTTGACTTTCTTATTGACTGTTAACACATAGGACTTCCTTATTGTCTGTTCATACCTTATTGTCTATCAGTACGTAAGACTTGCTCATAGTATGTTTATACATATGGCTTGCTTGTTGTCTGTTTGGTACAAATGTACAGAGTTGGGTTTATTGATTTCTGATGTTTCTGATTGGTTAGTTTTAACAGTTTCTAGGAGCATGCTTCTTTGTTACTGTTATTGTTTATCACTTTCGGGGGAGAGGGTGGGTAATTTGTTCCACAATGTGAAAAATGAATGACCCATGGGAAACTTGTCATTATAAAAAATAATAATGGTAATAGTAATAATAATGATGATAATGATGATGATGTTAATAATGACAATAATAATAATTATGATAACAATGATAATGATAACGATATTGATGATGATAATTATAATAGTGATAAAAATAATAGTAACGATAGTAATGATGATGATGATGATGATGATGATAATGATGATGAGGATGATGATGATGATGATTATGATGATGATGATGATGATGACGGTGACATGATAATGAAAAGAATAATGTACATCAAGGCAACAAAAGCTTGTTAAGTCAAGGAAGAGAGAGAGAGAGAGAGACAGAGGCAGAGAGAGAGAAGAAAAAGAGAGAGAGAGACGGGGAGGATGGATGTGGACAGAAACTCATACTAAAATCCATATTGTCCATACCTTCAAGGCGGCTGGAACAACATGGGGCAACACTGCACGGGCACCCAGAAGCACACAATTCACGTTACATAGTGATTTTGTAACAGACGTTGGCGTCTGCTTCGACGTACAGAACACATCTGTACGAAACTTTATTAAATTAGCTCTGTTTATTCTGATTTACTCCTTGGTTTCTTTGAATGGATCGTGGAGACTCTCCCCCAGATCGTGTTAAATTGAGTCGCGCTCAGATCGTGTTAAACTGAGTTGCGCCCAGATCGTGTTGAATGGAGTCGCGCCCAGATCGTGATGAATGGAGGCGCCCAGATCGCGTTAAACTGAGTCGCGCCTAACTTGTGTTTAATTGATGCTGGTTCTACAGTTAGTCTGTCTCTGTAAGGTGAAGGTGTGTCCATAACCTTCAGCGATCGTGGGGAGAAGAGAGAGAGAGAGAGAGAGAGAGAGAGAGAGAGAGAGAGAGAGAGAGACAGACAGAAGACAGACAGACAGACAGACAAGACAGACAGACAGAGACACAGAGAGAGACAGAGACAGAGAGAGGGGGAAAGACAGACAGACAGAGAGAGAAAGAGATGGGTTGTCATAGAGGTGACCGCACCTAACTAAGACTACCATCTCTATACTCCCATCTCGTCTAGTGCATGCTTACAGACAGACAGACAGACAGACAGACAGAAAGTGTGTGTGTAAGAGAGAGAGAGAGAGAGAGAGAGAGAGAGAGAGAGAGAGACGGGGAAGGAGGAAAGGAGGGATGGAAAGGGAAAGAGGAAGAGAGAGACAGACAGACAGAGACAGAGAGAGAAGAGACAGACAGACAGACAAACAGACAGACAGACAGACAGACAGAGAGACAGACAGACAGAGAGTGTGTGTGTGTGTGTGTATGAGAGAGAGAGAGAGAGGGGGGGGGTAAGGTAATGTTGCTTATAGCCCCGCCGACCACAAGGGGCCATGTTAGGGCTGTCACTGTCAACCTCGGGTGATGTCAGTGGAGGAAGAACTAGCGCACAGCCCAAACACACTCACAGCTTGCTTACAATCTCATTCATATATCATGCATTCGTCACATCAAACCACTAGTAAAGTCTATAACTTTACTACACATGATCATAGAAAGAAACATCAATGCATATGGAATCAAACAAATAAAACATTCTCTCTTTCCTGAACTTCACAAAATCATTTATCTAAAACATCATTAACTAACCCGGGTATAAACAGATTTCTACTTTACCTGGCCAGGTGATCTTAACTATTCACGAATCACTGTCTTTTCTTTTCTTTTTCTTTTTCTTTCACTGTCACTTTCACAAGCACGACACAACTGTTGGCACTGGTCAGGTTAGACTGCTGGCACCGGTCAGGCTGGACTGCTGGCACTGGTCAGGTTGGACTGCCGATGAAAGTGGCGCTGGCCAAGTATGAGGTCGAACCCCGGTTAAGATAGAACAGTGACTATCAACTCGATCTGTTCTCCTTTCTTTCTTCCTGCATTAACGCATTGCACTCTCTCTCTTTCTTCAGTCTGCTCTATCAAATGGACATGGTTTGCTTTCTTTTCTTTTTCTTTCCTTTCTTTTCCTCTTCATTAGTTAGCAACTCTCTCTCTCCACATCTCTCCTTAGTCCTTCCTCTGCAGACTATCTCGTGCTAATCTCCCAACTTGGTTCTCTTCTCTCCTCCCCTCATCTCTCTGCTTCTCTCTCGAGCAGACCTACACCCAGAACTTTTCCTCTCTCTTTCTCTGTTCGTTCTCCTCTCTCGTTCTCCTTCTGCACTTCCCGCATCCCTATCTTATTTTGAAACTCATCTGTCAAAGGGCGAGTACCATTGGTCAGTATTTTTACCCGCCTCGTACCCAAGTTACTCCCTCTAATTCCATTGGATATTCAAATCATGACAGTCACCGCCTACAACGCCTTACTCTCTGTTGGTGGTCAATTGGTCATTTAATTGATTAGCTTGATTTCACCCCCACCACATACTGCCTTCCCCCTCTCCCTTTTTGGGCGACGTCGATCAAATTTGTGGGCACTGGTCCCAAAAATTTGGGCCCGGGATGAGCCCGATCCAGGCGTCGAAAACTCGTCTGACCAGACACGAGGCTCGGTCAGCTACTTAGTCTGCCCTGGGTGGACCAGACCGTCTCCGTGGAGGATTAGGATTAGCTTCCTCGCTGTGCCCAAGTTGGCTGGATGAGTCTGATCCGGGCGTCGAGACTCGTTTGACCAACATCGAGGCGTCGGTCAGCTACTTAGTCCGTCTGGCTGGACAGACCGTCCCCGTGGGGCCTCTCAGCTATGCTTAATTGGCTGGACCCGACACGTGGCCTGTCTGCCTGACGCCCAGAATATTTGAGTTAGGGCTTATGTCCAAACAACCTGGACCCCCGACTTTGGTTGTGTTTATTTTTGACCGTGAAAATTTTCCCCTTGCAAAAGACTATGCACCGCATTGTCTCAAACAAGGGTACAAAAAAAGACAACAACCGAATTTGCTGAACCACAGCTACACGTGCAAAGTTTGAAAAAATCCTTTACAACCAACGGTTTTATAATTAATAGAATATATCATTAGTGAATACCACTCCAATGAGTTATCATTGACGTGCGCTCTTGCGTTATTTCAACTCATTTTATAACAACCTCTGTGCGCACTTATGCAATTCCCCTACCTGCGGATTTGCCACATCTTCTCTGCACAATTTCTATGAAAAGCACAATATCATATGATCACGATCCAATGACACTTCACTGAGGAATCTCCATCCTCACTTATTGCAAATAATGCATTACTACACAAGCGACGTATGCTCCAACATTACTACATTTACATGAACAAATTTCACACAAAAATAGAACCATAGCCAACTGGGAATGAACCCATATCCAATCAACAAAACTGAAAATAAAACACATATTATCAAACAAAGCACCCGGATATGACTGACTTCCTCTGATTTTGCAGCTTGCTAGACTACGCGACTTAAATAGTCAGCTCCGACATTCTGTTCGACCTGGGATGTACTCACTCGGTACCTGTGGGGCTGCAATCCCATTGCCCAACGCAGCACTCTGCTGTTTTTCAACTGCGCCTCCTGCAGGAAATTTGAGTGGTTGATGATCAGTCTCTATCACGAACTCTTTCCCAAACAAGTATTTGGGGAATTTCTGCACGGCCCACACGACGGCTAAACACTCCCTTCTCTACCGTTGCGTACCCTTCTTCACACTTTGTCAACTTCCTGCTAGATACCTCACAGGGAACTCGACCCCTTCATGCTCCTGCAACAATACCGCACCTATCCCACCACCTGATGCATCTGTACGCAACAAAAAATGGTTTAGACATATCAGGTAGCTTCAAGATGGGACGGAACCTAGTCTTTCCAGCACCGTCTGCAGTGCTTGCTTGCAGCGTCTGACCACTCGACCACTGCCGGTTCCCTGCCTTGACCAAATCACTGAGAGGATTTCGTGATTGCAGCGAAATTTGGAACAAACTCCCTATAGAAACCAATAAAACCTAGCAGACTCCTGACTTCTGTTTTGGTCTTGGTCTCTCTGAATTCACACTTCTCCACCTTTCCTCTTTCCCGGCTGTTTTGGGTGTCGCCTCCGACAACAAAACCTGGGAACTCCAGCTGGAAAACCAACCTGGCACTTTGTTGGTCTGGCTGTGAGATTGGCTTGTCTCAACCTCTCTAAAACTGCTCCTAGCTGCCTCAAAAGCTCCTCCCATGTCTCGGTTTGCTATCAGAACGTCATCCATGAAATTCACAACGCCTTCCAAATCCTGTCAATAACTTCCTCATCATCCAGAGACTGCAGGTGCGTTGACCATCCCAAAAGGAATACTCGCCACTGGTAATAGCCCCATAGGGTAGAATGCGTGACTTCCTTTTAGTCCTCACTCAAGGTATTTGCCAGTAACCCTGCTCAGATCTATCCTGGTGAAATTGGCTCTGCTTGTGGCGATCTGAGCGAACAGGTCTTCCATGTTCGGTAGACCTCTGCTCGACCTTGGTGACATGTTCAGACGTCATAGTCAAACAGAATCGATGTACCTGACTTTTTCCTCACTAAGACGACGGGTGCACTATACGATGTTTTTGGAGGGTTCAATCACCCAAAAGCCCAAAACACTTTTCTACCTCCTCTCGATCATTGCTTGGTGCAAAATGGGATCGGTAGGCTTTCACATGTACGGTTTTTGCGATGTTAACTCCACCGTACATGTCTCTAAGTTGTCCTCCCGGGTTTATCATCAGGACGCCCATACTGTTCTAGGAGCCCCCTAACTTCCTCCTGTCTCCTACTGTCTAGCCCTTCATACAGTGACACATCCCTGTATGCCCTCTTCTCCGGAGCCCTCAGGCAACAAAATCTCCCCTTCTTCTGCTGGGTCCCTTCACCTCCATCAATAAATTGCTGCGCGCCTATGTCTGAGTCTCACCTGAATATATTTGGGGAGCAAATTTGCATGGAAAAGTTTGATTTCCCATTCACATCGATTCGGTAGTCCTGAACTACCTTTTCAATGATGGTGAAGGTCCCTTCCAATGCATCACACTTGTTGTGATCCGTGGGAAGCATAACAGGACTTGATCTCCCACTTGAGGAATTGCTTCCTCACCTTCCTGTCATATTGCTTCTTTTTGAACGACCCTAGCCTCCTGCAAACTCTCCCTTGCGACCTTACAGTCTCCTCAGCCTATTGCGTAGGTCCACCACATACTGATAATGGTTTTGACCTCTTTTGACTCCTGTTCTCCCCGGGCCACAGCTCTTTGAGAATGCACACTGGTCCCCGAACTGTCCGCCCATACAGCAGCTCAAATGGCGAAAAGCCTGTGCTTTCCTGAGGGCTTCCCTGTAGGTGAACAGTGCCGCTGGAATAAGCGGTCCCAATCTGCTGGCCTTTCCTCACAGAGCTTCTTTAAGATGCCCTTTAGCACACCATTGAATCTCTCCACCAAGCCATTGCATTGTGGGTTGTATGGGTGTGAGAAGCTGTGTGATCCCTAGCAGCCTGTTTTACCTCCCCTTTATCACGCCTGAGGTGAACTGTGACCCCATTCACTGAGAATTTGTGCTGGGACACCCACGCGAGAAAAGATGTCTACCAGCCCTTTAGCGACCTGTTGCGTATCTACGCCTTTCAATGCAACTGCTTCTGGGTATCTGGTCGCGTAGTCCACGAGCGTCAACACATACCTGTGCCCACCTTTGGAACAGGGCGCGATTGGGCCAATCAGATCAACAGCCACCCTCCTGAATGGTGTGTCAATTAAGGGGGGGTTTTAAGGTGCCTTCCTCTTCAACCCCTCTTGTGGCTGACCTTTGACACACGGGCACATGACATCAGAAACGCTTGATGTCTGCCCTTGCCCCTGGCCAATGAAAATCATCGAAGATTCGGTCAGCTGTTTTGCTGGTGCCGAGATGACCCGCCATGAGCGACTCGTGACCCACTGACATGACAGTGTCACGATAACCTGCTGGTACCTCTAACTGAGTTTGGGCACCTTTCCTGTCTTCCCCTTGGTGAACACTCGGTACAAACAGCCCCGCCTTTCACAAGAAATTCTGTCTCACCTCCTCTAACCACCTGTTTCTCTCCACCTCTTGCCAACTCCCAAGACTTCACGAGCAAAAGGGTCTTGTTCCTGCGCTGCCCTAAACTCATCAGGCACACCCTCTTTTGCCTGACTTCCTTGCCCGGGAAAGACTAACGTTTACAAAACCCTTTTCCTCCTTCTTGCTCCGTGTTTGAACTGCTGCCCCTGTAGCAGTCACAACTCAGGATCCCCTGGATCCCTTGCACCCGGAATATTTCCAATGATCAAATCATGAAGGGGTTTCTCCATCACCAACGCAGACAACTCGCCTGAGAAGTAAGGGGTACGTACTTCATCTTAGCAACTGGGAAAATCCTCACAGTGCCATCGATTAGAGTACAGGTCTGGATTTGCCCTGTCAAATCCCTCTCTCGAAACCCGCGTTGTTCTAACTACACCACATGAGCAACCAAGTGTTCTCCGTAACACTTTCACCCTCTGCTGGCCAATCCCCCCCTTTTTTCCCCCCGGTAATGAACCACTCAGCCTAGTGCCCTCCATCCCTGACACTGGGCTGCTGGTCCAGTGCTAGCCATAGGGTGCACTCCACCCTCTTCAGATTGGATCCCCTTTGGTTCCACTGCAGGCGTTTCCCTTGACGACCCTTATCCACCTCTTGCAAGGCTGTGCCTTCTGGAACCCATGCGACAATCCCTCGCCACATTCCCTTCTTGGTGACAAATGAAACACCTAATGTCCCTTTGCCTTCCTTCGGCCCCCCACTGGGTTTGCAGACTTTGCAGAAAACTCCCCTGGTCTCCTTGCCTCTTCTCACCTGTGCCTGGCACCTGTTTCTCCTGCCACCTTAGTGCCCAAACGTGCTCTCTATACACCTCTCTAACTTTAGCAACTCCCCTGCTGTCTCTGGCTGTCCTCTTCAAATGTATAGTTAAAATCAGGGCCGCAACCTGACAAAATCTGTTCTTTCATAACTAGCTCTTTCAAATTCAGCGAACTCCTTTTCGTCACCACTCAACTCTGACCATTTATCAAAATAGTGATCTAAAAGTGCACCAAACTGAGTGTACGTTTCACCTGCTTGTAATCTAGCGGAACGAAACTTTTCCGAACCCCTCCCTGTGAGGTCAAATCCCTTTCATCACGTTTCCTTCACAGCGCCGAAATCAGACTGTTGTCTGCGGAACGCAGTGAAAATCTGTAATGCTTACCCGTCAGTACGTGACAAATGACTGCCACTCTTCTGAAGGCAACCCTGGAAATGGTCGCAAACGGGTTCGAAACGACTGATGTATGCATCAACGAATCGTTCTTCAGAGAATTTGGGCAACGGTTTGGGCGGGGGGGGGTACTGCGCCAGAGTCACTGGAACTGGGAAATCCCAAACCTCGGTGGTCTCCCCTGCATTCTCACTTACCTAACTCCCAATTGAACCTTTAATCTTCTGTTTCCTGCGCAACCTGATTACATTAGCCTGAATCCTAATCTTTCTGTTTCGGTTTTCCCTAGCCTGATTATCATTAGCCTGAATCCTTAATTTCATTTTTTGCGCTCTGCTGCGACACGGCGTCTTTCCGGCGTTCATCCCTTTCAACTTTGCTGGTTTTCAACGAATGCTCGCAACTCTTCCCCGATAGCCTAAATCACGACGCGCTCACTAGTTGTTCATAGGGTGGTTTTTTTCTTCCCTTATATTTTCTTTTTTTTTTTTTTGAACAAGATTTTATTACTACACAGCCAAACTTGTGGTTCCGAACAGTGACGTAATGCCAATCCTATTATGATAATATTAGCTTGGACAACGTAATTAGTTTTTTTAAAGACGCCAGCGCCTGACCCACTATGAAGCGAATTATAGGATCTGTCGAAATAAGTACTCTGGGCTTTGAATGCCAGCCTAGTATTAACTATCTTGGAAAACAAATGCCAAGCCCAAATATTTAACTTCTTGGGAACATACATAAAACACACCTGCCTTAGGTACAATACTTAATCCAACCCAGCTTCCTCTCTGAAGTTAACAATTAAAAAATGGGCCAGAAAAATCCTGGCAGCTGCCCTAATTTCAACCTCGGTGAGTCATGTGGAAAGACTAGGGACAGCCCAAACACACTCACGCTTGCTACAACTCATTCATATATCATGCATTCGTCACTCAAACCACTATAAAGTCTATAACTTTTTCTACACATTATCATAGAAAAAAACATCAATGCATATGGAATCAAACAAATAAAACATCTCTCTTTTCCCGAACTCACAAAATCATTTATCTAAAACATCATTAACTAACCCGGTATAAACAGATTTCACTTTACCTGGCCAGGTGCAACTTATTTCACGAATCACTGTTTTTCTTTTTTTTCTTTTCTTTCACGGTCACTTTCACAAGCACGACACAACTTTGGCACGGTCAGGTTAGACTGCTGGCACCGGTCAGCGGGACTGCTGGCACCTTTAGGTTGGACTGCCGTGAAGTGGCGCTGGCCAATATGGGTCGAACCCCGTTAAATAGAACAGGACTACAACATCGTCTGTTCTCCCTTCTTTCTTCCTGCATTAACGCATTGCACTCTCTCTCTTTCTTCTAGTCTGCTCTATCAAATGGACATGGTTGCTTTTCTTTTCTTTTTCTTTTCTTTCTTTTCCTCTTCATTAGTTAGCACTCTCTCTCTCCACATCTCTCCTTAGTCCTTCCTCTGCAGACTATCTCGTGCTAATCTCCCAACTTGGTTTCTTCTCTCCTCCCCTCATCTCTCTGCTTCTCTCTCGAGCAGACCTACACCCAGAACTTCTTCCTCTCTCTCTCTCTGTTCGTTCTCCCTCTCTCGTTCTCCTTCTGCACTCCCGCATCCCTATCTTATCTTGAAAACTCATCTGTCAAAGGGCGAGTACCATTGGTCAGTATTTTTACCGCCTCGTACCCGAAGTTATCTCCCTCTAATTCCATTGGATATTCAAATCATGACAGTCACGCCTACACGCCTTACTCTCTGTGGTGGTCAATTGGTCATTTAATTGATTAGCTTGATTTCACCCCCACCACACACTGCCTTCCCCCTCTCCCTTTTTTTCGGCGACGTCGATCTAATTGTGGGCACTGGTCCCACAAATTGGCCGGATGAGTCTGATCCAGGCGTCGAGACTCGTCTGACCAGACATCGAGCGTCGGTCAGCTACTTAGTCTGTCTGGGTGGACCAGACCGTCTCCGTGGAGGATTAGGATTAGCTTCCTCGCTGTGCCAAGTTGGCTGGATGAGTCTGATCCAGGCGTCGAGACTCGTTTGACCAGACATCGAGGCGTCGGTCAGCTACTTAGTCCGTCTGGCTGGACAGACCGTCTCCGTGGGGCCTCTCAGCTATGCTTAATTGGCTGGACCCGACACGTGGGCCTGTCTGCCTGACGCCCAGAATATTTGAGTTAGGGCTTATGTCCAAACAACCTGGACCACGACTTTGGTTGTGTTTATTTTGACCGTGACAGTCACCACGTTAAGATCAACTCACAAGTCATTCATTCACACAACTCTTTAAAATACATCTTCTGAGAGAGAGAGAGAGAGAGAGAGAGAGAGAGAGAGACGGGGAAGGAGGAGAGGAGGGAGGGAGAGGGAGAGAGGAACACAGAGAGAGACAGAGAAGAGACAGACAGACAGAAA
>CM031615.1:4263386-4265886 GCA_018398815.1 Conus ventricosus
TCACTGCCCCACCTCTCTCTCTCTCACTGCCCCACCTCTCTCTCTCCACTGCCCCACCTCTCTCTCTCTCCTCTCTCTCTCTCCTCTCTTCTCCTCTCCTTCCTCTCTCTCTCTCTCTCTCCCCTCAGGATACAAGTCAAGCATTTTGGGGGGAGGAGCACGGTTTGCAAGACCTGTGTAACAGAGGGCGAGTTGTTCGCTCAACGCCCCCCCCCCCCCCCCCCTCCCCCAAACCTGGCAAAAAAATGAAATGACGCTAGACAGCGAGGATTATAAGCCTCTCCACCAAGACCCTCAGAGTTGAAGAGCTCGGAGGGGTTGTGGTTCGAACCTTAGGCTGTTGTAATGAGCCCCTTGGTCCGTGCGGCTGTCGGCGGTGGAGGAGGCTGTCAGGGTTTTACAGGGGAGTGTTTCGTTTTAAGCTGACATAGTGACTGTCTGGGGCTGAATTGAATTAAAGCAGTCAGACTTCATTTCCCTTGTCAGCGCGCGCTCTGTCTCTCTGTCTCTGTCTTTGTCTGTCTGTCTGTCTCTCCATGTCTCTGCCTGTGTGTGTGTGTGTGTGTGTGTGTGTGTGTGTGTGTGTGTGTGTGTGTGTGTGTGTGTGTCTCTCTCTCTCTCTCTCTCTCTCTCTCTCTCTCTCTCTCTCTCTCTCTCTCTCTCTCTCTCTGTATACACTCTCTCTCATTCTTTGTCAGTGTTCTCTCTCTCTCGCTCTCTCTCTCTCTCTCTCTCTCTCTCTCTCTCTCTCTCTCTCTCTCTCTCTCTCCTTTATCTCTATCTCTGTCATCTTTGTCAGTGTTCTCTCTCGCTCTCTCTCTCTCTCTGTCTCTCTCTCTGTCTCTCTCTCTGTCTCTCTCTCCTTCTCTCTCTCTCTCTCTCTCTCTCTCTCTCTCTCTCTCTCTCTCTCTCTCTCTCTCGCACACGCGAAAGAGAGACAGAGATAGAGTGGGGAGAGGAGAAAGCCAGCCAAAGATTTTTTTTTTAAGTACTAGCGTGGGTTTCATAGATATTGCTTCGACAGAAAATATGACATGGCAAATGGCAGTGAACTCAGCATATACATAAACACACCGACAGACGTAAGATATGCCAATAGCTCAAGGTCTGTGTGGTGTGGTGTGTGTGTGTGTGTGTGTGTGTGTGTGTGTGTGTGTGTGTGTGTGTGTAAATGCGTGCATGTGTGTGTGTGTGTTTATGTATGCATGTGTGTGTGTTTGTGTGCGTGTGTGAGTGTGTGCGTGTGTGTATGTGTGTGTGTGTGCGCGCGCGTGTGTGTTCAGTTCAATTCAATGGTTTATTTAACGTCTGTTCACCGTTGATGATATTAGACGAAAAATAATTTAAAACGTCATCTCTAACTAACAAAGCTTAACCTCAAAGATAAGAAATAACAACAATAACTTTTTGAATTAGTGGTAAAAATAAACACGCATCAAAGCAACCGACAATTTCAGATCGTGCGATAATAGTAGCAATGTTTATGATAGAAGGGCTGGACAATATGTGACTGATCTCTTGGACGTTGATATCAATAGAATTTTCTTTATAAACTGGAGTTAAGACCGAACATTCTATCAACAAATGATGCACTGAAATAGGCTTACCACAAGTACAAAAAACATGGCAAGAATATTTTGTGTTCCATGCATTTAACTTGAGTTTGTTTACTATCTTGGAAATGTGACGAGGACAAGTATTTACATATTTGAGATTTTCTCCACAATTTCTGTTATAAACACAATTTTCTCATTTTAGCAAAATTTCTGACAAAGATGTTTTCAGTGAAGATGATAAATTACAATCAAGGCAATGCTTAGCTCCAGTTTTAGCAAGTATATCTGCTGCTTCGTTCCATTTCAACCCACTATGAGAGGGAACCCAGCAAAAGTCAATCCATATTCCATGAATCCTTAAACAGTGTATGAGGTGATGAATATCAAGAAGTAAATCTTTCCGAGCCTTACCATCCCAATGTTCCAGAGACTGCAAGACAGATTTTGAATCACCACATATGAGAATATTATGAAAGGCATGGGAGTATCATAAATGTAGCTCACAGCCATCAATATTGCATATAATTCTGCTGTAAATATGGAAAATCCTTTGCCAGGATGATCATTCTTTTTCACATTTAGGCTAGGAATGACAAAACCAGAACCACTACCAATGTTATCTAGGACTGAGTCATCAGTGTAAATTTTCAGGTGATTGCTGTAAAATTTGTCAAGATGAACTCTGACCTCACTAACCAAGAGATTAACGTTTTCAGTTTTAGAAACACTTGTGTAATTATGATCAAACTTTCCATACAAATGCTCCCAAGGGGAATCTTAGGCGTGATGGGATCTTCAGAAACTGTTGATAAATCAATGTTACAATCAGACATAAGCTTATACGCGTAATTTCTAATTGGTTGTAAATATAAAATATTTCTAGCTCTTTTGGGGATAATCTTTGTTCGAATCCGTCAATAGTTCTGCTGTAACTGAGTTCTTAA
>CM031615.1:4268386-4270886 GCA_018398815.1 Conus ventricosus
CTAAAGCCCACAATAGACCGACTGACAATGCGCAGAATATTTCTGTCTAAAGCCCACAATAGACCGACTGACAATGCGCAGAATATTTCTGTCTAAAGCCCACAATAGACCGACTGACAATGCGCAGAATATTTCTGTCTAAAGCCCACAATAGACCGACTGACAATGCGCAGAATATTTCTGTCTAAAGCCCACAATAGACCGACTGACAATGCGCAGAATATTTCTGTCTAAAGCCCACAATAGACCGACTGACAATGCGCAGAATATTTCTGTCTAAAGCCCACAATAGACCGACTGACAATGCGCAGAATATTTCTGTCTAAAGCCCACAATTGTGACCAGTAGAACGCAATAAGTTTTGTGGGTTGTCGTCGTCGTTGTTGTTGTTGTTGTTGTTTTGTTGTTGTTTTTTGTATCACTAAATTGTGAACCAAAAATTCCAAAAAAATGTATTATTTAGCACAGAGTGTGTCTTTATAACATGACATACATACAAAACAAGGTGCCAAATAACGTTCATTTCGCACACGACAGGAAAGAGTATTCTGTACCATGTCAGATAGATCCCTACAGGCAGGACGAAAACCCAAATACATCGCGAAAAGAACACCAAGAGACTACTGAACATGAATGACAGTCAGAGTTAGCAATACCTTCATACATCTCTCTCTCTCTCTCTCTCTCTCTCTCTCTCTCTCTCTCTCTCTCTCTCTCCTCTCTCTCTCTCTCTCTCTCTCTCTCTCTAGCTGTCATTTGCGTTTGTAACCCGACGACCGTTGTACAACGTAGGCTGAATTCTATAAATTACTTTTATAAACTGACAACTGCCCATGGACTCTGCTGAATTCTTTAAGTTTCTTACATTTTGAACTCGTGTATAAGTATCAAAAAATGAAACATGCGTACGGATAAGTCCTGGTTTATTTCTGCTTGAACTTTTGTTTTGATAAATGTCTTGTTCTTATTTGACTATTTTAGACACTCTGTTGATGCATTTAAATCGTATATGGTCAATATCACATCTCATCTCTCATCTCATCTCATCTCTAATGCCTGAGTCCTCTCAAGAGATGAGATGCTGCCATAAGATCCTTGGCATCTCATACAAAAGCTGCAACACCAGTTTGGAGGTCCAGACCAGAGTCAGGCAAACCATTGGACCGACCATACGAAGACCTGTTGTCCACGATGAAAAGCAGGAAGATGAGATGGCGTTGTCGTGAATCAATATCAACAGGACTTGCCAAAACCATTCCACAAGGAACAGTGCCAGGAGGCAGAAGGAGAGGAAGACAGAGAAAGAGATGGGAGGACAACATCAGTGCATGGACTGGCCTCACACTCAGCAACTGCCTCAGAGCGTCTGAGAACCGGGAGGTGTGGAGGAAGCTGGTTGCGACGTCTTCTGTGGCGCCCCAACGGACTTCACGACTCCGGGATAGGTGATAGGTGATGGTCAGCATATCTGGTGTTTAGTATCTTGCAGTAAACATCTCATTGCCATGGCTTGGTTTATTCTTTCCACACCCGCTTTTGAGTGCATACAGGAAGATGGAATACACCAATGCACACACGCTTCCGCGTGTACTAGCATCCGAGATTTGACAGGCCATTTTCTTACCGAACATACACCGCCGCGAAGATCCCTGTTGTCAATGGAACAAAAAGGACGCCTGTAGATTGAAAGTTCGCCTGGAGCAAATCTCAACGAGAAGGGAGCAACGTAAACATGACACGAACACCCTTGCCGTCAATAAATCAGTAATGAAACAACACTGAGATCTTGAAGAAAAAAAAATATCCCGGAGCGAACCTGGGGTAGGAGTGGTAGGTGGGGTGGGAGGGGGGGGGGGCAGGAGGGGGGAGGGGAAGCCCAGTTCCTTTCTACCTGCCTAAAACGAAGGAACAGATGTATAGGTTGGAAACTTGGGGATGGGAGGGGAAAGGGGAGGAGATGGTGATTCGGGATGGCGGGAGGGGAGGGGAGGGGAGAGGAAGGGAAGCGGAAGAAAGGGGAAGTTGGGAGGGTGGGGAAGGGGGTTTTGGGTGGGTGGGTGAGGGGGGTGGGGGAGGGGAAGAAAAGAGCGCAGCCTGGTGGGGGGTAAGGAAGCTCGTGCAATGATGTGCTCCGTCCACGTTTGCAGCTGGGCGTAAAACCCCGTGGTGTGGGTTTAGGAGATAGCAGCGCCCCACCCCCCCCCCCCCAAACCCCCACCCCTGCAACTGTCACACACTGATAGGCTTTACACTAGCATACTCTGGCTCGACTTTCGAGGTCTTTCGGGGCTGCTACACACAACAGACGGGTAGTGCCATTTTGCCGCGTGCCAGATTTGCCGACTTTTGAGCACTCTCTCACCCCTTCGGGCTTAAATGTGTGAGCACGAATTTGGCCTTACGGGCCTTCGTTCATTCGTCCTTCGTCCTCTCCGGGCTTCGCCCAAACTCTAATCTAAGACCATCGATTCCCTGCTTTGGAGTAGACTGGGACACTGGT
>CM031615.1:4288386-4300886 GCA_018398815.1 Conus ventricosus
CCTGTGTGGAACTGATTCAACGAGAGACCGGAACCAGTTCATCTGTGGCTGCACACTTGAAGTTACTGTGCCTAGGCCGTGCTTAAGGGGTCCACTATTAATAGATTGGCGCAATTAGATTGTTTTGAAAATGTTTATTGTGTCTGGAAGTTGATTCTCCTCATTTTCTTTCATATGGCCATCAAGGTACAAGCCAGGTGGTTCTCGAAGCAGTCAGATTTAAATCAAAGGTATGGGACTATTTCGGGGACTTCCAGGTTGCACAAAGATAGAGTCACGGATGAGTGCAAAGGCCTGAAATGTGACGTCAGCTAAAGGGGAAGGTCATGTATTCGAAGATTGTTTGTGATTTCATGGGTGGAAATCCCCCAAAGTATGAGAGATAATTGGTGGAGAGTTGTTCTTTTGATCAATTATCAGTTTACCCTTAAATGCCGGCTCAACTTTACGGTAGTCCCCTAAACGCTCACATGGATTATACAGTGTTTTAGTGCAAAAGCGTAATTGTGGCGTGTAGCCTGTTTTACCTCCATCAGTTGACTTCGTCCACAGAACTGATCTCACAGAAGAGGAAACTGATTCTTCGTCGCCTCACGATGGGTAGGTAGGCTCAAGCTGCGGGTGTAGAGGTTAGTGGTGTGGTTTATGGTCAGAGGTGTGAGGAGAACACGGCCATTGCCCGTTCCATTGCTCCCGGCAGAACCATCACCTCCCTCCCAAGAGTCTGGCACCCGAAGGGGTGAGGATTTCACTGCGGCGGCTTAATGGGGGTTGGGGGGGGGAGGGGGGAGAGGGGGGGGAGAGGGAGGGGCTGTAAGCTTCCTCCTGCTTTCCGCATTGACTCACTGGTCAAGACAAGATTACAGATATATACAGCCAGGGGTGGAGGGAGAGAGAGAGAGAGGATAAGATGGGGGGGGGGGGGGTGAGTGTTGAGTGCGATGGGGGGATACATTCTGGGCGGTTTCTTCAGTCGCGTCAGTCGGTGCAGAATTCGATCGTTCCCTCGTCTCTCCTCGGCCCTCAAGTTACCAAGGGATGTAACTGCTACTTGTGTGAATGATCCCGTTTTCTACCCGCCTGTTTGACCCTTCTGCTCCTTGGCCAGAAAGCCATTGAGGAAGCTTCGTCTTTGTGCTATAGGCTCTTGTATTTCCAATACGTTTTGATTTCCATACCAGCAGTGGCTGACCAGTTTGCGGTCGGTTTTACAATGAGCGAGGCAGAAACAGTCGCTCAGCCTGCTGGGGAAGCGTAGCGGTCTGGTATCGTCGCTCAGCCTGCTGGGGAAGCGTAGCGGTCTAGTATCGTCGCTCAGCCTGCTGGGGAAGCGTAGCGGTCTGGTATCGTCGCTCAGCCTGCTGGGGAAGCGTAGCGGTCTGGTATCGTCGCTCAGCCTGCTGGGGAAGCATAGCGGTCTGGTATCGTCGCTCAGCCTGCTGGGGAAGCGTAGCGGTCTGGTATCGTCGCTCAGCCTGCTGGGGAAGCATAGCGGTCTGGTATCGTCGCTCAGCCTGCTGGGGAAGCGTAGCGGTCTGGTATCGTCGCTCAGCCTGCTGGGGAAGCATAGCGGTCTGGTATCGTCGCTCAGCCTGCTGGGGAAGCGTAGCGGTCTGGTATCGTCGCTCAGCCTGCTGGGGAAGCGTAGCGGTCTGGTGTCAGGATGGTATCAGGACTTTCGTGACTGCTGCCTCCGTACATCCCTTTCTTCCCGCCCTTCTGGCCTCTCTCCCGCTCCTTGAGAGTGATGGAGACAACACGGAAAGGAGTTCATTAGAAGAAAGTAGACGGTATAAAATTCTGAAATAAATGTTAGCGAACCGCCCAGAGAAACGTGGACAACCGAGTCGCAAGACACAGCACAACGCGTTTCGACCTCTTAGGTCTTCTTCAGGCGAGACATAAACGAATAAAACCACGAAAATTCACTTAGCTTTGATCGCTTCAGATCACTTCACAGAGTTCAGCGCAAGGAAGAAGGCATTGAATGTATCAAATTCGCCTGTATTAGTCCTGTACCTGGCTATAAGTCCCGTGTACATTATGGTGTTAGGAGAATTTCTCACTTGATTTGAGTCAAGGGGCACCTAGACATGCAAAATCACGGAGGTGATCGGGCACCACCCTGGTACATTTTGCGTAATGGCCGATTCAAATATGGCCGCCACCCGCCGCCGTGAAAATCCTAACTTTTGTGTTTTTGACAATATATACACTTGTAACACTTCTAATCCAACTGATTTTGGTGTGCTGAGTTCAATTCAAGTATTATTTTGTCCATTTGGGGTCATCTTGACCTTCAAATGCCATGGTCAAGGTAATTTTCTTGTACCAACGGTCTTGACCATAACCTATGTTTCATATCTCTCCTCTCTCTCTCTCTCTCTCTCTCTCTCTCTCTCTCTCTCTATTTATAAATATCAATGTACTTCTTGGGCTACGTAATTCGCCCAGATCTGTGAACTTCCTTTTGATTGGTAGGGAAAACCGCCGGAGTTCATCTGTTGATTTACATAAAACATGTCCATGATATTCAGGGGAGAGTACCGAAAAGAGAATCGTGGTATAGTAAAAGTTATCTTCTCCTGGACATATATTTTGTATGGTAACTTCCCTTCTGTTTCTTGGCAAAAGGACATACGTTTTAATTGATAGCAATTCAATTGTAGATTCGTATATATATATATATATATATATATATATATATATATATATATATATATATATATATATATATGTCTTAGATTGAAGAAATAGGGGGAGATAAGCATTCATATCTGCAGTGGTAGTTAATACTGCCTAACTAACAGTATGTGCTTAAGTGGGTGGATGGGGAAAAATAAAATAAATGCTTCTCAAAATGAGCCTTCAGCAAGCTTATAATCTCCAATAGGGAGGAAACTCACTAACACATAACTCCTGGTCATATACCGATATTTCGAAACTTGGTTGTTTCTCCTCAGTGACCGCGGAAAGTGGTAATTTGACTCCTCTGCCTTTTCAGTTTTAAGAAGAATGCTATCCTAGAAAAGGCTGGTGTGCAATACCGTGGTATGTTTGTTATATATATATGCTGTTCAAAAAAAGTTAAGGACCAACATTTCACTGACTTATAAAAAAAGAAAATTGGGAAGTGATCAATCTCCAAGTGTAACATGAATTTATTGAATATGTGAAAAGTGTGTAAAGACAATGACAAGTCCGAGGAATCAACAAACTGGAATCGAGCGCAGTACAAACACCCCCACCCCCAAATTTGAAAGTCACAGGAGGAGTGTTTGTTCAATGTCATGGTTAATAACGTGTGTGTTCCCCGTTATTGGCAAGGCATTCAAGGCAGCGTCGTCGCATGGAGTTCACCAGTATGCGCAGAAAGGCCTGGGGGACAGCAGCCCACTCCTGCTGGAGTGACTCAAACAGCCGACCCAGGTTAGCAGGAGGAGGACGACGCTGCTGCAGTCTCCGGCCCAGCTCATCCCAAAGATGTTCGATGGGGTTCAGGTCTGGGCTGTTTGTGGGCCACTGCATTCTGTTGACACCAGCAGCTTGGAGAAACGTGTTTACTGCTCTGGTGCGATGGGGCCGTGCATTGTCGTCTTGAAAGACTGCCTGAGGTCCAAGCTGTTGAAGGGCTGGCAGCACCAGGGGTTGCAAAATCTCTGTTTGGTAGCGAACACCATTCAAGTTCCCTGCCACATTGTAGAGAACCGTTCTGTAGCGTGTGCTTATGCCGCCCCAAATCATAACGGATCCCCCACCATAGCGGTTCCTTTCCAGGACAGCTTCCTCTGCAAAACGCTCCCCACGGCGTCTCCAGACCCTGTTCCGTCTATCGGTGGGATCCAGGCAGAACCGCGACTCGTCTGTAAACATCACGTTAGCCACTGTTCATGTGTCCATCTCACGTGCTGCGTGCACCATACTCGGCGTGCTGCTCTGTGGGCATCAGTCAAACGAGGTCTTATGGCTGGTCGTCGAGCACGGAGGTTAGCGGCGTGTAGGCGGTTTCGTATGGTCTGATCACTGACAACAGTATTGGTGGCATCTCTAAGGCGACGTCTGATGTTGCTTGCACTTGCTGTTCTTTCTTGTGTGGCCTGCCTTTCAATGTATCGGTCCTCTCGTGGTGTTGTTATTCTGGGTCGACCAGAGCGTGGTCGTTCTTGCACTCTTCCTGTGTCTTGAAAGCGTTGTCTGAGTCTGATAACAACAGAGTGTGATACCCCAAGTCTCCGTGCCACTTCCCGGACTGCAACTCCTTGGAGCCATCCTATTGCTCTTCCTCGATCCAGCTCGTTCAGTCTTCGACGTGGAGGCATGCTGTTGCATTGCATTTTTCGCCAGTACAGTGGCTTTTAAAGACATTTGGTTGAGCATACTTTATGACCTACAGCCTGATTTAGCTCGTGCTTCACGTGATTTTGATTCAGCACATGCTCCTCGGATCCCAAACACATCAGAAAGTCACCCCAATTTGTTCCAAAAATGACAAGTCGCGACACGTGTTTTTCAAGGCGCGTGAGAAATGTGTGCCACAAAATTGCAGTTGCCGCATTCACTATCAATTTGTGCGTGTGGTTCAATTTGTTTGGACCACAAAGGCGGTACAGCTGAATGTTTGTGAATTTTTTAAAGTGTTTGTGCATTCTCAATGTTGGTCCTTAACTTTTTTTGAACAGTATATATATATATATATGTGTGTGTGTGTGTGTGTGTGTGTGTGTGTGTGTGTGAGTGTGTGTGTGTGTGTGTGTGTGTGTGTGTGTGTGTGTGTGTGTGTGTGTGTGTGTGTGCGCGTGTGAAACAGAGATGCTGCTTCAAATTACACCGTAGCTGCTGAACTGGGAAATGCGATAAAAACAGTTTTCGCCGAACGTGTACATGTCTGGCAGTGGTAGACTGAGGCAGTTTAGGTGTAGGAATGGTAGCACTAAGTCTGTGAGTATCTTCCAGTGCGGGCACGGGTATCCGTAGCAATATTCAAACCTCGGTGTAAAACATGTTTCGTCCGATCGCCGCTGTAGAAATGTTGCTCTCACGGATGTCAAACGGAGGCCTATGATCTCACTTTCCTCCCGTGAGCCTACAGCCACGTGACTGTGGAACGTGCTGTGATTGGCAGACATTCTCTGCGTCCTGTTCACTCTCATATCAAGCCTGCTGATAAGGATGGGCTCCCCAACTTCCAACTCGTTAGTAGTCTAGGCTGATGTGGGAATCATCGTTCAGATCGTTACCATTTCATGAAATTTGGCACACACGTAGCTTTTGATGCCCTCTTTCGATTAAGAGGATGACACACGTGATCGGACTACGTTTTGAAGGTTAAATGTATACTGCTCAAAACTTATTAAGCTTGTATTGAAATATCCTAAGTTATGAGAAAACAATCTGAGTTTTTACAACAAATAGTACACTATGTAATTGTGACATGCTATAAATGGTGTATAGGAACCATTTGTGCAATATGGTAATAACATGTAATCTTTTAAAGTAATACTACGCAAACATTTTTGTGCATCATTGGAATTTTATGCAATTTATTTTGATGTCGAAACTATTGTTCTGTTTGGTATGATTTCGTCAAATTTGGTACACAAAGCAGCTTTTGGTGTCGTCTTTTGACTTAGAAAATGACACATGCGATCGGAAATGTTTTGATGGCTATTATATACTATTCTAAATGTATTAAGCATCTATGAAAATATCCTAAATTACGATAACATTTCAAAACCCATATTGATTTAGTCTCTGTATGGCTACCCTGATGAGGTTCATGGCGTGAAGTATCATGACAGCTGACTGTGCTTTCTCTGTGAAAAGTGGCAGCAGAGCTATTTTGGAGACAGGTCTTTCCACTTGCTGTGTGCTAGCATGAAACGCAGCCCATGAAATGAAGTCTTCCGCATCAAGACTGTCTTTACTTACCAAAGCTTCAACATTTGATAACCACTCGTTTTCCTTTGCCATATAAGTCATAAGGGCATCAGACTGAGCCTTCAGATCACCAACGGTTTCCGGTGCATAACAGTCTCTGGTGAGGCTAGCTTCTGGGAGATCAGTGTATTCTGCAGGCAGCAAGGTGACCTTTTTGCTTGCTCTGGGAATGATCAGGTGTTTCTCTTGGTTTGCCAGGATTGTTGACTGTTGGAAGCTGCACAAGAGAGATGGCAGTGCCGTGAAAAGAGTCTTTGGACCGCAGAGACGATGTGTTGTGGTCAAGATTATCCACAGCCCCAACAGTGAAGAGTCCTTCATTCAGCTTTGGTGGACACACACACTGCTCCTCCTCAAACCTTGAAGACACAGAGTTACCAAGCTGAGTGACAATTTCCATCGTTCTGCTGTAGGAGATACACAGACCCAGTTCAGACAGTTTATCGATTGTTTCCCTCTGCCTTGTCCGGAAGTATATCATCAGGCTAATGTAGATAGCCAGTGGTGTTTCTCGTGGTTTGGGGTGATATTGTTTTGAAGAAGAGTGAATCTTGTTTCCAACATCTTTCTTTTTTGTATTGAACATCATTAGCTCTGAGACAGACAAAACGGATTTTAATTTTGCACCATTGTGGGCACTTTCAGCTTCAAACTGACCTCCATGCATAGCCATGCCAATAAAAGCACGAAGACTAGGTGGAACTACAGTTTCTGCTGCCTCTGAAGTAAATGTGCCATCAAAACTGTATTCTTTTGAGAGAATGTCTCTGCGCACAATTTGTGCAGCTCGTGCAATGTGCACAGCATATCATCAGCTTGAGTGGCAGCACTGACTATGTTGCTCATGTCAGCATCAAAGAGCAGAACAACTTCCTTTCCCTGCCTCTGTGCTTGCAGATCTGGAATTTGACTAAGAAGTCTTTCTTTCAGTCTGGTTGGATTGACCTTTCTATCATATACTGGATCCAGATCAAGCATTCTGTTGTCATACATTGTGCAGAGTTCGGACAATTTGAAAAGTGAAAGATCTGAATTGTTTCTCTCTTCAATGAAGAAAACAAGTTCACTGAGAACTGTAGCTTCAAGACTCCGGTCAGTGGGAGCATTGCTACTACTCTGTTTCCTTAGATGCAGTCTGTAGCGGTTGTGTAAAGCAAGCTTACATTTGGAATGGTACTTAGCATCCAGTGCATGCATGCCCCCTTCTGAAAGTTTTCCGAGAAGTACTCTGTCTTGCAGAATCTCTGCATACCCACGTATCGTTTTATCAACAGAAAATGAGCGACAACTGTCCTGATCGATCATCTTCTCCACAGAAAAAAACAGCTTTGTGTTCTTTCAAGACTCTGCCCCGACATCTTTCGAGTTTTAACTGGACTTTTGTAATGCTCCTGTTTATGTTCACGTTTCTGAGCTGCCTTCATTGCACGTTCTACCTTTTGGTTATCCATTTTATTTCGACAAGTTCTGTGCCACACAGCTTTGTTTGCTTCACATGTAGTAAGCATATCAGGACCTTCATCCAAAAGCTGCTTTCTGATTGGAAGGGTCAGTCTGCCAAGTGCGTGAAGTTTGAAAATGTTTTCAACTGTATTTTTATATCCTGTCGCTACACCTGACTTCTTACTAAATTTGCTTCCATGTGATGGATCAATCACTTTTTCCTCTTTGTCAGTTTGACAGAAAACGCATAGATTCCAGTTCACATTCAATATTTCTGGTGAAACACTCGAACAACATGCATGATCCTGAAGTATAATAGTTTCTGTATGATCTGTTGCTTGCATGCTTGACTCCTCAGCAACAGGTGCACACATTGTAGTCCATGGCGACACGTTGTTGTCTCCTGCTGTAGTTTTTTCTTCAGGGATGACAGGCAGGCGTCCTTGAAATTCCTCGGAACATTCCGGCTCTTTGACACTGGAAAAGTCGTTCGCCGTTGTGCTGGGGTTCATCTTTTGTAGATGTGTTTGGGGCGACTTGAACCTGGTTGCCCTCGGGTTAAGTATACAGAGTCTGAAGTAGGAAAATTATATTTGCATTATGATAATGAGCATACTTCTGTAATATCCTATTGGTCCTACTCTGCCCATCTCAACACACATACATACACATCGAAAGAGAGAGAGAGAGGAGAGAGAGAGAGTGTTCACACACAGACACACACAGACATACACACACACACACACACACACACACACACACACACACACACACACACACACGCATGCACGCACGGGCGCGCATGCACACACACACCACACGCACACACACACACGCACACACACACACACACGTAATAAAATTATGCTATTAAAACAATTTAATATGTGCTTACATTGTAGGCAGTATACACTGTTTCAAAAAGTATACATGGTGTGTGCAACACACACCCTCGCACATCTGAGCACTTCTCTCCCCCCCCCCCCCCCTCCCCTCCCTGCTCCCCTGACATTTTGCATCCCCCATAATCTACATTGTACATGCACAGTTAAAATGCACTTATAATAAAACCTTGAAAAGTTCAACAAAAGAAATCTTTCAGCATAAAAACGAGTGGCCAGGGCATTAAAACTCTCTCTCTCTCTCTCTCTCTCTCTCTCTCTCTCTCTCTCTCTCTCTCTCTCTCACACACACACACACACACACACACACACACACACACACACACACACTACTCAGTGTTGGAGACTGGAACCAGCTCGATAATAAGCTTTGATCGTCCACTCTGGCTACTTACAACAAATTCACAGACTGGGGACTAAAAAAAAACCGATTCTTTCCATCGAAGGCACACACACAAAAAAGAAAACAACGCTGTGCTTGCTATCTAATTGCCAAGCCATTGTCTCAAAACGTACGTTAAACGAAAAGTAAACCATGTGGGTCGTTCCAGTTTAGGACTCTTCCATTTCACATGGGTTAGTTCATGACGTCAGCGGAATGCCACGCCAGTACGCGTTTATTGTTCAACCTAGCCCAACGCCCCTGCTCGTCAGTAGAATGGCCACTACCACTGCGCATGCCAGCATCCCGCTGCCAACGTCAGTCTATCGGCCCGCATCCCGCTGCCAACGCCAGTCTGTCTGGATGGTGCAGCGTGTTCTCACAGAAACAGAAACAAATACACACACATACACAGATAATTACAAGTGTTAAATACCTTATCTGAGTAAATTATTGCAATTTATCCATCATACGAGCATCGTATGAACTGTCGTCTGCTTAGTTCGTGCTAGCTTGTGTTCTCGATGTCTGATTCGCTGAATTCAGGTTAGCCGGGGTCAACGCATGAGCGATTACTACGCACCTTCGCACTTTTGCAACATTCGCAACATCACAGAGTCCTGTTTTGTTTTCTTATTTTCATTATGAAAACAAACTCGGACAGCGTGTGTCATCCTCTTAATTAAAAAAGCATTTAACGAGGTATTCATCCTGTAAATTTCATAAAATGGTAACGAAGTGAACGATCGCTATAGTTAAGTTCCAACATCAGCCTAGACTATAGTAACTCACTCAACCTGCCGCGCCAGGGGAGGGCTGATGGCCCGCGACATGTTTGTGAAGGGAACGCCGCAGGGTGGCTGTTGGCCTCGGGACTGTTTGTTGGGGGAAGCAGCGAAAGGTTGTGGAGGCGGGATTCAGTCGGGCGCCCCCCCCCCCCCCCCCCCCCCCCCCCCCCCCCCCCCCCCCGCTGGGTTCGAGCGGCGCTTTGAGAGCCTCGTCAACAGCCTGTCAGCATCCATCCAGCGCCTGCTCCATTCATCCCCCTCCGCCCCCCCCCCCCCCCCCCCACCCCCCACCCTCCCCACCCTCTCTTCTCTAGGGCGTAACGGCAGCTTTTTTCAGGCAGCGCTGCACGCTGCACCGAGGTAGTTGAAGGAAGAGTGCAGTGAAGGGTTTGCATGAGCACACTGAAGCATGCAGCGATGTTTTTATGTGGACATACACCGCACCTTGTAGTGATGGTTTTATACTGACGCACTTTGGGAGATGGAATAGCTCAGTTGGTAGAGCGCCGGACTCGTGATCCTGGGTTATGGTTCGAATTTCGGTACAGGGGGATTTTCCCCTCAGAGTTAACATTGGTTCTGACTCCATTCCCCATACAGTCCTTCGAATGAGACTGTGAACCGAGGTTCCGTGTGTGAACGCACGCATAACATCTTGCACACACGTCAAATCCCATCACCAACTTTCGGAAGAGAAGGCCAGTTTGGCCGTTGGTATGGATGACACGTTACACATAGCATGCACCTTCTCCGAAGATGGAGTATGGATGCCTTAATAGCGGGATAAAAACAAACGGTCATACACACAAAACTCCACTGCCTGTCTATACAGGCAGTGTCTGCAGGAGTATCAGCCTGCGTACGCAGAAAGAAAGAAAGAAAGAAAGAAATACTGACGCACTGAAGCAGGCACTGATGGTGTTTTACTTTGACTTACATCGTACTATACAGTGAAGGTTTTTACATAAACATACACTGCATTATACACTGGCGATTTTTTACAATGACACACACCGTACCGTGAAGTAATGGTTTTACTTTGACATACACTGTACCCTGAAGTAATGGTTTTACTTTGACGTACAATGTACCCTGAAGTAATGGTTTTACTTTGACGTACAATGTACCCTGAAGTAATGGTTTTACTTTGACGTACAATGCACCCTGAAGTAATGGTTTTACTTTCACGTACACTGTACCGTGCAGTAATGGTTTTACTTTGACATACACTGTACCATGCAGTAATGGTTTTTCTTTGACCTGCTCCACATTATGCAGTCAAGCTGCTACTTTCACCTTCACCTCATACAATAATGGTCAAACTTTGACCTACACTGCATCATGCAATAATGGTCAAACTTTGACCTACACCGCATCATGCAATCATGGTCAAACTTTGACCTACACCGCATTCTGCAATCATGGTCAAACTTTGACCTACACCGCATTCTGCAATTATGGTCAAACTTTGACCTATACCGCATTATTCAATAATGGTTGTTCTTTGACCTACATCACATTACGCAATCATGGTCAAACTTTGAAATACACCGCATTGTGCAATAATGGTCAAACTTTGACCTACACCGCATTATGCAATAATGGTTTTATTTTGACCTACACCGCATTATACAATAATGGTCAAACTTTTACCTACACCGCATTATGCAATAATGGTCAAACTTTGACCTACAACCGTATTATGCAATAATGGTCAAACTTTGACCTACACCGCATTATGCAAAGACAGTTGTACTTTGACCTACGCCGCATTCTGCTATAATAGTTGTACTTTGACCTGCACCGCATTATGCAATAATGTTTGCACTTTCAACCACACCGCATTCTGCAATAATGGTTGTACTTTGACCTACACTGCATTATACAATAATAATTGTACTTTTAACAACACTGCATTATGCAATAAGTTTTACTTTGACCTACACCGCATTATGCAATAATGGTTGTACTTTTGACCTACACCGCATTGTGCAATAATGATTGTATTTTGAACAACACCACATCATGCAATAATAGTTGTACTTTGACCTACACCACATTACGCAATAATGGTTTTACCTTGACATACAGAGCATCATTTAGTAATGCTTTGAACATCATTCAGTAATGCTTTGAACATCATGCAGTAATGCTTTGAACATCATTCAGTAATGCTTTGAACATCATGCAGTAATGCTTTGAACATCATGCAGTAATGCTTTGAACACCCTGCAGTAATGCTTTGAACATCATGCAGTAATGCTTTGAACATCATGCAGTAATGCTTTGAACACCCTGCAGTAATGCTTTGAACATCATGCAGTAATGCTTTGAACATCATGCAGTAATGCTTTGAACATCATTCAGTAATGCTTTGAACATCATGCAGTAATGCTTTGAACATCATGCAGTAATGCTTTGAACACCATGCAGTAATGCTTTGAACATCATGCAGTAATGCTTTGAACATCATGCAGTAATGCTTTGAACATCATGCAGTAATGCTTTGAACATCATTCAGTAATGCTTTGAACATCATGCAGTAATGCTTTGAACATCATGCAGTAATGCTTTGAACACCCTGCAGTAATGCTTTGAACATCATGCAGTAATGCTTTGAACATCATGCAGTAATGCTTTGAACATCATTCAGTAATGCTTTGAACATCATGCAGTAATGCTTTGAACATCATGCAGTAATGCTTTGAACACCATGCAGTAATGCTTTGAACATCATGCAGTAATGCTTTGAACATCATGCAGTAATGCTTTGAACATCATGCAGTAATGCTTTTACTTTGACAACGTACTGCGGAGCGAAGGGTTTTGATGATGTACTGTTTGATGCATATAATGTTTCCAATCGACATAGGCTTTATTGTGCCGTGAAGGTTGTTTGTTTTATTTTTATTTTCGTTCTGTTTTGTCCGATGCAGTGAGGGTATCCATTGATCATGAGAACTACACAATGTGGTGAAGATTTTCCATCAACGATCAATTCAGTAGTGTGCGTTGTTGTTAAACGTTTTCCATTGACCCCGTTTAACA
>CM031615.1:4305886-4318386 GCA_018398815.1 Conus ventricosus
GATGAGGTTGGCATTGATGTTGAAGAGTTTCATTGTTGCCCATAATGCTTCGTGCCACACTCGGTCGAAGGCCTTCTTGAAGTCTATGAATACGTGGTACAGATGTTGTTGGTGTTGGTTGTACTTCTCAGACAGTATTCTTAGGTTGAATATCTGCTCTATGGTACTTCGTCCTGGCCTGAACCCCGCTTGTTCTTCAGCGATGATCTTTTCTGCTTGTGGGTTCAGTCTATTCAGGATTACTTTCAGCATAACTTTCCTTGGGTGGCTGATGAGGCTAATCGTGCGATAATTTTGGCATTGCTGTAGGTTGCCTTTCTTTGGTAGCGTGATGATAAGTGACTGCGTCCAGGGAGTAGGCCATTCCCCGGTTTCCCAGATTCTGTTGCATATTGCAAGTAACATGTCCACCATTGGATCACCTCCTGCCTTGATCAATTCTGCCGGTATGTTGTCAACACCGGGCGATTTTCCTGCTTTCATTGATGATAAGGCTCTAATGATTTCATCACGTGTTATATTATCCTTGCTGTTATTTGTTGGTTCCGGCGCAACAAGGATTGATGAATTTCCCTCAGCGTTGTGCGAGTAAAGCTCAGAACAGTATTCTGTCCATCGTTGTAGTATCTTTTCATCATCGTTGAGACATTTACCGTTTTTGTCATGGATCGTTGTTGTCTTGGCTTGTTTCTTTCCCGTTAGGTCCTTGACAATTTTGTAGGCTGCTTTGCTGTTGTTGTTTTTCAGATTATTATCAATCTCTTGGCATTGGTTGTCAATCCAAGTTTCCATTGCTGCCTTCATCTCAGTTTTAACCTTCTTGTTAACATCATTGTACTCTCTTTTTCCTTCTGTAAACATTGGAGGGAGAACCATCACCAACCTCCGTTTTGCCGACGACATAGATGGACTAGCTGGAAACGAACAAGAGCTAGGGCACCTGATCAACAGACTCAACAACACCTCTGCTGATTATGGCATGGAAATAAGTGCGGAAAAGACAAAGGTCATGACTAACAACCCAATCGGCTTTACCCAAGACATAACCATCAACAACAAAAAGCTTGAACCAGTCAACACATTTAAGTACTTGGGGGCAACAATCTCAGATGAAGGATCAAGACCTGAAATCATCTCAAGAGTCGCTCAGACCACAGCTACGCTATCTAAGCTAACGCCTCTTTGGAGAAATAAAAACATCTCCATCAGCTCAAAGATTAGACTGATGCGATCCTTAGTCATGGCGATATTCTTATATGCTTGTGAGTCATGGACGTTGAAATCAGACCTTGAGAAAAAGACCCAAACAATGGAAATGAGGTGCTTCAGACGACTCCTTGGCATCTCATACAGAGATCACATCAGCAATGTGGAAGTTAAAAAGCGCATCGAGAATGAAATTGGTCCATATGTCGATCTCCTAACCTCAGTAAAAAGATGCAAACTGAAATGGTATGGACACATCACACGATCAACAGGCCTTGCCAAGACAATCATGCAGGGCACAGTACCAGGACAAAGGCGAAGAGGTCGACAAAGGAAAAGATGGGAGGATAACATCACGGAATGGACAGGCCTGCGGCTGAGAAATACATTGCGGAGGGCAGAGAACAGAGAGGAATGGAGAAGGATGGTTGTCACTGCTTCAGGGGTGCCCCCACGGACCGACGTCTAAGGGACCAAGTCAAGTCAATATATATATATATATATATATATATATATATATATATATATATATATATATATTATATAATATATATATAATATATATATATATACATGTATATATACATACATATATAAATGCACACATATACATATATACATACATACAACATACGAACATATGTACATACATGCAAACATACATACATACATACATACATGCATACATACATACATGCATACATGCATACGTACATCCATACATACTTACATGCATACATAGATACATACATACATATACATACATAACTACAAAATACATATACAAACATATAATAATACTATACATAGATACATATATATATATATATATATATATATATATATAATTATATATAATGATATATATATAAATATATAATACTATATAAATGTACACATATACATGCATACATTACATACAATACAATACATACATACATACATATAATATAATGCAACATAATATACATACATACATATGCATACATCAACGCATACATACATACATACATACATACATACATACATACATACATACATACATACATACATACATACATACATCACATACATGCATACATGATGCTACAGCATACATTACATACATACATACATACATACATACATACATACATACATACATACATACATACATGCATATATACATCTGCACACTTACACACATGCATACGTCAGTACGTACGTGCGTAATACATACATATATACATACATACACACATACATACATACATACACACATACATACATACATACATACATACATACATACATACATACATACATACATACATACATACATACAAACATACATACGCATGTCCAAGAGTGAGAATTGAATCGTACGTTTACCGGTTGTGACAAGACTTAATCTCAGTTCATCATGCATGGAACAGATTTTGCGCTGGAAAATATTCTTCGTCCTCCACAATACACAGCACAGCAACTCTTGCCGCAATAATGCCACTCTCGATTTCTACTAGTACATGCGCTCTTTCTTAATCATAACTGACATCATGTTCTGCTGTTTGCATTCTCATAGTAACGTCGGATGCTTTTTGAGTTCACAAGTTTGTTTTAAGAATAAACGCCTCGAAATGTGCGGTTGTCTAGAGCCAATACATTTTTTATTTTATTTTCGGGTAATTTAGTCAGAGCTGTTAAGTACGCCCTGTTTTCCCATATACGCGCGAAACTGTTTGACAACAGCAACATGCTCTTCCAAGAAAAGCTTGTTTTGTGGTTCTATCAGTAACACACATCAGTAGAGACTTCTTTGATGTAGGTATTTGTGTGTGTGTGTGTGTGGGAGGGGGGGGGTATGTGGGGGCGGGGGTATGTGGGGGGGGGGGGGGTATGTGTGTGTAGGCTTCTTTGATGTAGGTATCTCTGTGTGTGTGTGTGTGTGTGTGTGTGTGTGTGTGTGTGTGTGTGTGTGTGTGTGTGTAGGCTTCTTCGATGTGTGTGTGTGTGTGTGTGTGTGTGTGTGTGAGTGGTGTGTGTGTGTGTGTGTGTGTGTGTGTGTGTGTGTGTGTGTGTGTGTGTGTGTGTGCTTGCGTGGTGTGTGTGTGTGTGTGTGTGTGTGTGTGTGTGTGTGTGTGCGCGCGTGTGCGCGCGCGCGCGCGCGGTGTGTGTGTGTGTGTGTGTGTGTGTGTGTGTGTGTGTGTGTGTGTGTGTGTGTGTGTGTCCATCTCCACATGTACGTGTCTATCTATCTCTCTGTATGTGTGTGGTCTTCAGGCGTGCCCATGAAGATTTCAATCATCAGTGAGGGTCGAGTGACGCCCTATCTGCGGGAGCCGGGTCTCTCGGACCAGATCCTGATCCCCCACAAAGTGGACACGGTCAATCTCACCTGGCAGGCTGGCCACGACTCGGTCAGTGCATGTCCACTGTGTTGTCCTTGGCTGTTCTAGTCTTCGTCCTTTATCGTCCTTCGTGTTGTCAACGTTGTTGTCCACCTCGTTGTTCTTGGCTGTTCTTTATTGTCGTTCGTGTTGTCAACGTTGTTGTCCACCTCGTTGTTCTTGGCTGTTCTTTATTGTCGTTCGTGTTGTTAATGTTATTGTCCACCTCGTTGTTCTTGGCTGTTCTTTATTGTCCTTCGTGTTGTCAACGTTATTGTCCATCTCGTTGTTCTTGGCTGCTCTTTATTGTCCTTCGTGTTGTCAACGTTATTGTCTACTTCGTTGTTCTTGGCTGTTCTTTATTGTCCTTCGTGTTGTCAACGTTATTGTCCACCTCGTTGTTCTTGGCTGTTCTTTATTGTCCTTCGTGTTGTCAATGTTATTGTCCATCTCGTTGTTCTTGGCTGTTCTTTATTGTCCTTCGTGTTGTCAACGTTATTATCCACCACGTTGTTCTTGGCTGTTCTTTATTGTCCTTCGTGTTGTCAACGTTATTGTCCACCTCGTTGTTCTTGGCTGTTCTTTATTGTCCTTCGTGTTGTCAATGTTATTGTCCATCTCGTTGTTCTTGGCTGTTCTTTATTGTCCTTCGTGTTGTCAACGTTATTATCCACCACGTTGTTCTTGGCTGTTCTTTATTGTCCTTCGTGTTGTCAACGTTATTGTCCACCTCGTTGTTCTGGGCTGTTCTTTATTGTCCTTCGTGTTGTCAATGGTATTGTCCATCTCGTTGTTCTTGGCTGTTCTTTATTGTCCTTCGTGTTGTCAACGTCATTGTCCGCCTCGTTGTTCTTGGCTGTTCTTTATTGTCCTTCGTGTTGTCGACGTTGTTGTCCACCTCATTGTTCTTGGCTGTTCTTTATTGTCGTTCGTGTTGTTAATGTTATTGTCCGCCTCGTTGTTCTTGGCTGTTCTTTATTGTCCTTCGTGTTGTCAACGTTATTGTCCACCTCGTTGTTTTGGGCTGTTCTTTATTGTCCTTCGTGTTGTTAGCGTTATTGTCCGCCTCGTTGTTCTTGGCTGTTCTTTATTGTCCTTTGTGTTGTCAACGTTATTGTCCATCTCGTTGTTCTTGGCTGTTCTTTATTGTCCTTCTTGTTGTCAACGTTATTGTCCACCTCGTTGTTCTTGGCTGTTCTTTATTGTCCTTCTTGATGTCAATGTTATTGTCCATCTCGTTGTTCTTGGCTGTTCTTTATTGTCCTTCTTGTTGTCAACGTTATTGTCCATCTCGTTGTTCTTGGCTGTTCTTTATTGTCCTTCGTGTTGTTAACGTTATTGTCCACCTCGTTGATCTGGGCTGTTCTTTATTGTCCTTCGTGTTGTCAACGTTATTGTCCACTTTGTTGTTCTTGGCTGTTCTTTATTGTCCTTCGTGTTGTTAACGTTATTGTCCATCTCGTTGTTCTTGGCTGTTCTTTATTGTCCTTCGTGTTGTCAGCGTAATTGTGCATCTCGTTGTTTTTGGCTGTTCTTTATTGTCCTTCTTGTCGTCAACGTTATTGTCCATCTCGTTGTTTTTGGCTGTTCTTTATTGTCCTTCGTGTTGTCAACGTTATTGTCCATCTCGTTGTTCTTGGCTGTTCTTTATTGTCCTTCTTGTTGTCAATGTTATTGTCCATCTCGTTGTTCTTGGCTGTTCTTTATTGTCCTTCTTGTTGTCAACGTTATTGTCCATCTCGTTGTTCTTGGCTGTTCTTTATTGTCCTTCGTGTTGTTAACGTTATTGTCCACCTCGTTGTTCTGGGCTGTTCTTTATTGTCCTTCGTGTTGTTAACGTTATTGTCCATCTCGTTGTTCTTGGCTGTTCTTTATTGTCCTTCGTGTTGTCAGCGTAATTGTGCATCTCGTTGTTTTTGGCTGTTCTTTATTGTCCTTCTTGTCGTCAACGTTATTGTCCATCTCGTTGTTTTTGGCTGTTCTTTATTGTCCTTCGTGTTGTCAACGTTATTGTCCATCTCGTTGTTCTTGGCTGTTCTTTATTGTCCTTCGTGTTGTCAACGTCATTGTCCATCTCGTTGTTCTTGGCTGTTCTTTATTGTCCTTCGTGTTGTCAACGTTATTGTCTACTTCGTTGTTCTTGGCTGTTCTTTATTGTCCTTCGTGTTGTCAACGTCATTGTCCACCTGGTTGTTCTTGGTTGTTCTTTATTGTCCATGTTGTTAACGTTATTGTCCACCTCGTTGTTCTTGGCTGTTCTTTATTGTCCTTCGTGTTGTCAACGCTGTTGTCCACTTTTGTTGTTCTTATTGCCGTTCTTGTTGTTATCATTGTCGCTGCCTTTTGTTACTACTGTTGTCATTGTAGATGCTGTTGTCTTTGTTATTGTGATCGCTGTGCTTACTGTCCTTGTTGTCGTCTTATTCGTTGGTCTTATCGTTGTTGTTGTTGTCGTTGTTATAATTGTCGTTGTTTTTGTTACTGCTGTTGTCATGTAGACGCTGTTGTCTTTTGTTGTTATTGCTGTTCTTAGTGTCCTTGTCTTGTCGTCTTTGTCGTTGGTCTTGTCGTTGTCGTTGTTGCCGTTGTCGTTGTTATAATTGTCGTTGTTTTTGTTACTGCTGTTGTCATTATAGACGCTGTTGTCTTCGTTGTTATTGCTTTCTTACTGTCCTTGTTGTCATGTCGTCTTTGTTGTCGTTGTCTTTGTTGTTGCTGTTTTCATTATCCATGCTGTTGTCTTCGTTGTTATTGCTGTTCTTACTGTCCTTGTTGTCTTGTCGTCTTTGTTGTCGTTGTCTTTGTTGTTGCTGTTTTCATTATCCATGCTGTTGTCTTCGTTGTTATTGCTGTTCTTACTGTCCTTGTTGTCTTGTCGTCTTTGTTGTCGTTGTCTTTGTTGTTGCTGTTTTCATTATCCATGCTGTTGTCTTCGTTGTTATTGCTGTTCTTACTGTCCTTGTTGTCTTGTCGTCTTTGTTGTCGTTGTCTTTGTTGTTGCTGTTGTCATTATCCATGCTGTTGTCTTCGTTGTTATTGCTGTTCTTACTGTCTTTGTTGTCATGTCGTCTTTGTTGTCGTTGTCTTTGTTGTTGCTGTTTTCATTATCCATGCTGTTGCCTTCGTTGTTATTGCTGTTCTTACTGTCTTTGTTGTCTTGTTGTCTTTGTTGTCGTTGTCTTTGTTGTTGCTGTTGTCATCATCCATGCTGTTGCCTTCGTTGTTATTGCTGTTCTTACTGTCTTTGTTGTCTTGTTGTTTTTGTTGTCGTTGTCTTTGTTGTTGCTGTTGTCATCATCCATGCTGTTGCCTTCGTTGTTATTGCTGTTCTTACTGTCCTTGTTGTCTTGTCGTCTTTGTTGTCGTTGGTCTTGTCGTTGTCGTTGTTGCCGTTGCCGTTTTTATAATTGTCGTTGTCTTTGTTAATAGATGCTGTTGAATTTGCTGTTACTGCTAGTTCTTACTGTACTTGTTTTGCGTCTTTGTCGTTGGTCTTGTCGTCGTCGTTGTTGCCGTTGTCGTTGTCCTTGTTCTATGTGGTGTCGTTCTATTTCTCTGATGCTGTGGTATTATTGCCGTTCTTGTTCGTAGTATTTTTCTTATTGCTTTTGTTAACGTGTTGTTGTTGTTGTTGTTTTTTGTTGTTGTTTTTTCCTCTACCGTCAACCTCGTTGTTGTTCTTGTTGTTATTGTTGTCATTATATTCCGTTTTCTCCTTGTTCTTATGGGTGTTGTTGTCGATGATGTGATGTGTTGCTGTCCTTGTTACTCCTGTCCTTGTTCCTGTAACTGGTGCTCTGCTTGCTGTTGTTATTGTTCCTCTGATTGTCTTCTGGTTGTTCTTGGTAGCACGGACAATGTTGTAGTCGTCCTCATAGGTGTTGTTATCGTTGCTATATTTTGTGCTATTCTTCTGGAAGTTATTTTTCTCCTCGTGTGTTTATTGTCAGCCTTGTTGTATTTGCTTTTATACTTGCATTTGTTGTGATCTTTCTTGCGGGTTTTTTTTTAATGTCGTCCTAGCTCTGTTGCTGCTGTAGTGTAGAGAGTGGGGTATCGGTTTGATTTTATTTCTGCAAAATTGAAAATGAAATGAGGTAGGGAACAGTAAACAATAAACAGTAAACAAAGTAGGGTAACTTTTGCTCTATTGTCTCTATATGACGCCAGAAGCACAGACACAACCAGCTGTGTCTCCCTGATGAGTTCCGATCCAGCGGACGAAAGGCCTAGGAGCAGGCAGTACAAATAGATCTGCCATCGAAAGGGATAACGATGGTTCCCTCATGCAGCTAGTGAACAGTTTTCATATCTATCATATATTTTCTTAATTTCATGTTCCCTTTTTTTTTTCATCTTCAACTCTCTCCCCCCCCCCCTCCCCCCCCCTGCCCCCCCCCCCCCCCCCCCCCCCAAGTCCAAATCTTTGCCAAGTCATTACTATGACGATAGTTCAGTTGTTGGCCTGCGCTTGTTTTTTCCCCCCACTATTAGATTGTTCGTCTTTATATTTGTCTGACTTTATTCAAGTTTAAAGGGCTGTGCCAGTCTTGAATAAAAGTTACTCTGTGTTAGGTTTTCTTAGGGGAGCAAAAGTGACCCTACTTGCTTACCGTTTATCTCTGCAGTTGTGTTCTTGGTGTTGATGATGTTCCTGTCCTTTGTCTTCTTTGTCATGACCCTTCTCCACATTTCCTTCATCTCTTCGGGTTCCTTTTCCACCTTCTTTCCATTGTTTCTTTGTTTGTTTCTTTCTTTCTTTCTTTCTTTGTTTCTTTGTTTGTGTCTTCGTCGCCAGACCCTTCTCCCCCATCCCCTTCCATCAGTTTCAATGTCATTGTCATCGAGCACGTGTCACTGTGTGCGGATCCGCCTGGGCTTAAGGCTGTGTCAGGTCATCGAGCACGTGTCACTGTGTGCGGATCCGCCTGGGCTTAAGGCTGTGTCAGGTCATCGAGCACGTGTCACTGTGTGCGGATCCGCTTGGGCTTAAGGCTGTGTCAGGCCAATTGACATAGGCTAGAACACCAAGGCTGCATCAGAATGATGTTATGATGTGTCAGACCAATTGACATAGCCTAGAACACCAAGGCTGCATCAAAATGTTGTTATGCTGTGTCACGACCGACCCCTGGAGGTCTGCCCTGACAGGATCGGTCTAGGTGGGAGTGAAGGGAGTGACTGACCTCACACGCCCCGCAAGAGACCACACAATAAAGATTACGATACAACACCCCATTTATTCACAACACACACAATCGCAAATAAATATTTCAACACACGCACCATGCACTATCACAATCAAACATTCCAACACACACAACATGCACAATCACAATCAAGCATTTCACCATACGACGTACACAATCACAACCACAACATCTCATCACATATAACATATACACAATTATAAATAAACATTTCCAGCATCCATCCCTTCCCACACCATGGAGTGCCTCCACCCCCCTGCCTCTGTCAAGTCTACTGGGAGCACCCTGTCGCACTAGGTGCTCCGAACCGGGTCGGTTCTTGAAGGGAGTCGCTCAAAGCCGACACCCTCGACACACAAGCAGGCAGTGAAGAGCGCGTCCCGGGGGGGGGGGGGGGGGGGGGGGGGGGGAACGTGGCGTTGTTACTGGACGTCCTGGACGGGGATCAGGGCCGGCCAGTCAAGCCGGCGGGCTTTTCTACCAGTCCGCGGTCCCGACCAGAGCGTGGCCTCAACCAGCGCGTGGCACCATCCAGTCCGCGGTCCCAGCCAGAGCGTGGCCTCAACCAGCACGTGGCACCATCCAGTCCGCGGTCCCAGCCAGAGCGTGGCCTCAACCAGCACGTGGCACCAACCAGTCCAGACTCCGGGTGAAGCCCCCGGGAGGGGGGGGGGGGGGGGGGAAACGTAGCTGGGAGGAGAGAAGAAAAGGAGGGAAGGAAGAAGGAAGGGTACTGGAACCCCGCCGTCAGTACAGTCTGACCCATTCTGTTAAATCTTAACAGCCACTCGCATGATGGGCGAGGGGAAGTCTACTAAATGCACCAACAACCCCAGCTCAACACAGACCTGAGCATAACACAGTAAACCCATCAAATCAGGAATGTTCATTAAAGTCTTCTCACACGAAGCAGGTAAAAGACTGCATTAAATTAACAGGCTATAAAACAAATATGAATCATCTTCATCCTTCTCTCACTCATGCTTAACATTTTCCTTTCTTAGGAAATAAACCAACACAGCAACTATCGCTTTATAACTGCCACCACATTTGCAAATAATAATTCAATGGCATAATTGTCACATTTTATAGCCACATTTCAAAATAACACAAATCTCCAACCACGCATCCGAACAACAAATCATGCGTACGCACGCTCGCGAACATAAACTCGTTCTCCTTGCACACACAAACAGACGGTGGCCGAAGGATAAGAGTCCGGCGAATGTGACAGGGGCGGACGAGCGAGACCAAGCAAGTACCAACCCTGAATCACCAGGTTCTCTCCCATCCCCACCAACTACCGCATCACCAGATGCATAAACAGGAGAAAGAATTTTGGAAATAATTTAGAATGGCCAGGTTAAAGATTGAATTAACCAGAGAAAAGGTCTCACACAATATTTCTCTTACAATTTCGAAAACAAAGAAATTGCGCAAAAGAGAAGAATAAGCCGCTAACAACAACAAACCAAAACAAACAAACCACGAAACTGATGCTTACCAGCTACCCGTGGGTGACCCCGAAGAGGCGGGTCAAACGACTCTCTCTGCCCTCTGTCCAGTCGAGAGGACAGAAGCGCAGATGCGGAAAAAGAAGAAGTGATGTCCCTCTCCTACAGGCCGACTGTAGGAATTGAAGATACCGACTGTACCTTCGATGATACGGTGAAGAACCAAGACCGGAGCAGGCGCTCCCAGAGACATCTTCCGCTCGAGTCAAGAGCTAACCTCCCTCAGCGATGGCGGCCAACATGCCACGCTGCGTCACAGAGTGAGCATACTTCAGACTAAAGAAATGAAGCACGTGCGACAGGTAAAAAGACAGGCGAGAGGCCGATAGACAGCAAGTTCGAGAGAAAGGTACCAGCCACCCGTGAACCTACAGGATGAATAGCACGGGCAGTGGAATTAGAGAGAGAGAGAGAGAAAGCAAACCGAAGTTGAGCTGAACTACACCAAGGTGCAACCGCACCACAAGCCACATTAAGGGACGGATACACGACAACAGCAACGACAATAAATAAATGAGTAATTCCGCCACCCTAGATGGGTCAAACGTCGTAGGCCTCGTGACAAACTCGTGACATGCTGTGTCAGACCAATTGACATAGCCTAGAACACCAAGGCTGCATCAAAATGTTGCTATGCTGTGTCAGACCAATTGACATAGGCTAGAACACCAAGGCTACATCAAAATGTTGTTATGCTGTGTCAGGCCAATTGACATGTGCTAGAACACCAAGGCTACATCAAAATGTTGTTATGCTTTGCATAGTTATGCGGGGATTGTCTTCAGTTGTGACAAGCTCCTAGCATAAGATTACCAGTCTTCAAAATCCCCTGAAGTCGGAGTGTGGCTGCCCATGTGGCGGGGTAATCAAAAACGGTCACACACGTCATGTTCTCATCCCCAGCTGATGCATTTGTACCATAGTGTTCAAGTACTTTGGCTGTTCAGATGATCCCTGGAGTCTTTTTTGCCAGGGTACGACAACAACAACAACAACAACTGTGTGCGGACCAATCCATATAAGCTGTGCCACATCTGCTAATTGTAGTGGGCAGTGGGTACAACCAAATAAGGGAATAGTGAATAACAGGGTACATGTAGTATGGGAAAGAAAGAACGACTCACAGACTAAACGTTGTAGGTCGGAGTCTTTTTTTTTTTTTTTGTCCAGTATGGACTGTCTATCTTTTGGGCAGCAACGATGTTTCGTTGGTAATGGCAAGGGTCCGAACTTATTTGAAGCAGAATTCTCTCTCTCTCTCTCTCTCTCTCCTCTTCTCTCTCTCTCTCTCTCTCTCTCTCTCCTCTCTTTCTCTCTCTCTCTCTCCCTCCCTCTCCTCTCTCTCTCTCTCTCTCTCTCTCTCTCTCTCTCTCTCTCTCTCTCCTCTCTCTGTGTCTCAGATCATTATCAACACCACCGTTTTTTTGTTTTTTTTTTCTTTTGGAAAAAAAGATGAAGGAAAAAGAAAAGAAACCCTATAGTGTGTAGTTTGTTTCCTGTTGTTTCTCCTGTATGGAAGATTGTTAGTTTCAAATGCTTGAAAAATAATCATTTTCTTCTTGAAAATGATAAATTACTGAAGGAGGGAGTGGGCAGGGGGGGGGGTGTCTGTGAAATGTTTAATTTTGTTGAACACTTTTTCTCCCCCTTTCTAATCTAATGTTGCGCCATAGGATTTACGCCAGGATGCCTGTTATTATGGCACTTTTCCACGTGCAGTGAAATAGTGTACTGAACACAAACAGTCCGTAGGCTGATTGCTGAAATAACTCACGCAGTTACTAATTTCACTGAGAACGTCTTGTTGGGGTCATAATGTTGACTTTTTTTTTCTTTTGACTCACAGCTCAATGCTTTTATGGCGTCAAACTCAGAAAAGATGATTCTTTCTAAATCGGTCAAAATTACTATAGCATGAAGAATAAGTCTACGATCACAAAGAAAGGGGCTAAACTCTATCCTCTTGAAGACCGAAAGGAAATCTATAACGAAGTGGAGATAACATCAAAAGTTCTGAATGGAAGGTGAATGCAGTTGTTGTTGTTTCTTAACTTCCATGGTGAAATAATAACATCCGGTGTCAGTTCACCTGGCTCATAGTCACACACGAGGCGCAGATAACAAAAAGGATACCCATCCTCCCCCCCCCCCCCCCCACGCCCCCCCCCCCCCCCCCACCCCACCCCCTCTACGCCCACTTCCAC
>CM031615.1:4323386-4335886 GCA_018398815.1 Conus ventricosus
GCAATGTTTCTTTAAAGTAGGAGATAAGGCAGTTTTGGGTCCACTTCCTTCAACCACAATGCGTTTGAAACACAACTTCCAAAGCACAGCGGGGAACGGGCCGCGTCTAGCAACCGCGTGAAAAATAAAAAACAGCACACCCCCACCCCTAAAGCAAAAAGCCACGCCTCAACGGCCGCGGTCTAGGGGACCGCCGCTTTGTCACCCCCCTATCAACGGGGCTGCCTTTTCGGCAGCCACAGAGTGTACTTATTTCAACTTCTTTTTTTATTGAATCAATTTTTTGAAAAACATTTGGGGCTGTTTTGAATAATCTTCGTTGACAGAGAGACTGACAGCCCCGTTTTTCCCAACACAAGAAAACGCGTTACTTGCTGCTGTTTTTTTGGAATCCCACTTGCCGCGCACCCCCCCCACCCCCCATCCTTATTATGCCCACCAGCACATACCCCCCCCACACCCGCACGCACCAGTTCGTAACCTTTTAAGTTCTTATTCAAGTCACCTCTAAGTTCTACTCAAGTCGCCCAATTCTTACTTAAGTCACTTCTAAGTTCTTATCAAGTCCTTCAAAGTTTTTACCAAATTTATCCTCAATCCTTCAATTTTTTAAAATTCTTGATCAATCACCTCAATTTTTAAACTTAAGTCATCCCAATTTCATAACTAAGTACCCCTCAGTACAACCAAGTTCTTATTCAAGTCAACTTAAATTATTTTTTAAATTCTTAAAGTTTTATTCTCTGAAAGGGGTAAAAATGCCCTTTTTGTGTTGGGGGTTCTGGCATTTTTGTGTTCGGCCTTATTTAGGGGGTTGAATTTTTTGGCTCTTCGGTTTTGGTGTTGTTTTTTTATTTTTTATAACCGTAATAACCCCCCCCCAAAAAGAAATCCCGCCAAAAATGACAATTGCTTTAAGAAAATTCCATAAGATTTTGGGCGGTGTAGGCAACCCTTTGTAGGTCTTAAATCATTTTGTTCGGGTGTTTTTTATACGGGGCGTTGAAACAACTGGCTGCGGCTCAAAGCACTTTTTCTTTTACGGCATAATCTGAAAATTTTTTTTGTTTTTTTTCCACTCTGCTACTCTTTTTCCTCCGCAACCCCCCGGGATAGGAGGCCTTTTACGGACACTTTCTTCGCCCGCACAATGTTTTCTGTTTTCTGCGTTTTCGGGCTCGGTCATTTTTTGGGGAAAACAAAATCTATATTTTAAAAGTAATTAACCCATGATTAGCGCGCAATAATTTTTCCAAATCTGTAATACAGACACTCCTAGAGACCTAATGATTTTCAAAAAACGGGACCTGCTTTAAATCATACATAAAGCTTGTTCAAAATAAATAGGCGAAAATTTACTTACTAGTTTAGTTCAAACTAAAAACCTTTTTGCCCCCTTTTTACCTTTCTTGCCCCCATTGCCTTCATACATTTATGATATTTTAAAATGTCTTGGCGACATTTTTTGAATCGTTCTATGCTAAATTTCATTTCCGGGAACTGTTTTTTTTTTCCCATGCTGCCAAAGAATCATTTTTTTTTTTTTTTGGGGCATAAAGTTTTGGTCATCAACTTGATCATTTTAATCATAAGTTCGGGAATTTTTAGGCTCCCTTTCTGTAGTAATCATCGCCGTTCATGTTTTTTTTTAATTAATTATTTTTTTTTAAAAAAAATACACCGAAAAAAACTGTTCCCAAACCTAGTAACCATTCTCTTTTATTGGGGGCCTAAGTTAGAACACAGCTCGAAAAAAGCTTTTAAAAATAAAACCAGCAGTTTGGGCAAACTAGACTTTGGGGATTCAGCAAAGCTAATTGCTGTTATTGCAGCTTCGTTTGCTACAAAAGATTTTCTAGTTAAGAAAGGGAATAATTCCGACAGTATCAATGTAAAATTTAAAAAATCCATTTATAAAAAATGGCTTCACTCGTAATGAGAAGGGGGGCGCATAGTAAAATTGCGCTTTTTTTTTTAGGGAAGTAAACGCATTTAGTAAACTGCGGGATGACGGTGAAGAAAAAGACATAAAAAAGTTTTGGAGCAACACACTGCAAAAGATAACTATGAAAAGCAAGAATGAGCATTTAGATTTTATTAAAAAAACTGAAAAAACAGGGCATGCAGTTTACACATTTAAAGACGTTTACCAGGCAATAAAAAAATATTACTTGTAACGGCAAGCCAATCGAGACATTGCCCCCACCAAAATTCAGCGGCTTTTATAAAACCTCAGAAAAACAAAAGATGAAAAATCTTTTTTTATCGCTTGGTATGACCTTGGTATTTTTTTTGCGCATAATATTGGCTAATAAAAATGAACAAAATCTATTATTCACCAAAGATATGGAAGGGAACCGGAATTAAAAAGCAACCAAGCAGCGGGAGTCTAAAAAAAACAAAAAAGGAAGGGTTTATCAAAACAAGCGATTTGGCAAATTTTTTTACCGCACTAGACAATACAAAGCCTCACTTGTGAATACAAAACCAAACGACACCCATCAAATGGATCTTCTATATTTACCCCAGATACGATTAAAAAAAAGATTTAGTACGCACTACATCTTTGACTAGCTTCAAGATACAAAGATGCGGAACCATTAAAAAAAAAAAGAGTCTTCGCTTTTTGCTTTTTCCAACAACTGATATACCAAGAGGCCCGTTAACTTTCCTCGCTGTTTCAAGTCGTGAGGAAAAAATTTAAAGGGTCAAGTGAATAAAATTATGTTAAACATAAGTTCCATTAAAAGAGGCTTTCTGGGGTTCACAGATCACGGGCTTAGTTAAAAATTTTTAAAAAACATTTTTACGAAAGATTTTTTCTCCTACCAAAACAGAGAGCGATTGACAATTCTCGAAACACAGAATGGGTAGAAGACGCCCCATTTTGCGCCAATGAAAATGAAGAATTTAAATTAACAGGTCAAAACCGTACAAGCAATAAAAAAAAACAAACAAAAATCTGTTGAAGGACCCCTTCATCCACAAACTATTACCTTTTGGTTTTAAAAAAGTAAAAAAACCTTTTTTTCCCGGGGAAACAGAAGGGGACACTCGCACGGGGCAACCGATCCGTTTGGATTTTGACCCATATGAAAAAAAGAATTGAAAAAAAATGAATCCGCCCGGTATTATTTACAGAAAACTGACGCAACAAAAACAACCAGCCCCAAAGACTTTTGTGAAGGAAGAACTCAAATAATCCCACCAACACAGTTCCGCTTAACGTTTTACAAAAATTTTTTAAACAAAAAAGGAAAAGAAGCCAGGATGAAGCAAAAATGAAATGAAGAGACCTTGAATTAATACAAATCATATGTCCAAATTCTCAATTAAAGAAAAAATTGTGAGATTCCCAAACACATGCTAAAACCATCCAATCCCTAAAACCCCCAAAATCCCAAATTTTGCTATCAAAAAAGGGATAAAAAATATCTTAAAAAAAAAAAAAATTCGAGCACGTCAACAAACATGAGAAAAAATTTGGATAATTGGAAGAAATAAAATTTGATTTTTCTAGAAAATTTTTCAGGAAAAATATGAACCCGAATAAAAAACCTGAGGGCGAAGAAAATATATAATTAGCCTTTCTCCAGTGCCCAATTGCATATAAAAACTCTGGTTAACAAATACTCGTTTTGTATTTGTTCTATCTAATGACTTCTTTTTACAACAGTTGTGTTGATCTTTTAATTAATCGTATTTTACGTTGTCATGATAAAGTCTTATTTAAAACAATTCTTCTTTGTATTTGTCAGGGAAATTGTTTACTGCCAACACCGAGAAACCCCTTTGCTTTTTGATTTTTTTTTCTTGACACGAAACACTGTACTTTTTTTGACCTTAACCCAACAAACTTTTTTGACCCCTTTCCAGAAAATTCACCCTTCATTTTTCCTAAAACCTTCTTGTTAACGGTTTAATGCAAAGGGGAATCTTTAGGATAATCAATGTTCGTACCATCCTGCATGCCTTTAGCACTTTCTATTTTCCCTGTCTTTATAAAATCTTCAGTAGGGGAAACAAACAAAACTATCTGTATCTTTAAAGTACTCTGCTCTGGATACAAGGGGGTTAAAGTATCAAAAGAAATTTTTAAAAACAAAAGCTTTTATAATCTAAAACAGTAAACCCATAAAACGGTTTGTCCAATTTGACTTTCTTTTTTTTTTTTCATTATGCCAAAAAGCTGACATAAATCTTTTAAAGTCCCTGATAAATTTGGTTTTTTTAAGTCAGCTTTAAATTCTTCGTTCTCTCTGGTGACCAAACAAACCTCTTTACGCTTTTGCGGGTTTTCCAAAAGTCTTTTTCCCCAAACAGCTGTTGTTCATCAGCTTGAAAATCTTTTTTTTGAAACATCTGCGGATTTATTCTGAGATCAGTGTTCTTCATTAGCATGTTTCATAACTGTTCTTGATCAAAAGCAATTTTACGAAGAACTGCTGTCAACTTCAAACCAGTCTTAAATAAAAATTTTAGAAGTTGTATGACAGACATAAATTTTTTTTTTTTCCTCGAAGATTAGGGACAAGTTTTTGGCGGCCTTTTTTTTTTTCCATCTTTAGACTTTTTCTGCAAGGATAGTCATTTGCAGGCATGGAGTTTTTAGGGTATCCCAAGTCAACTTTTTTAAAAATGAAACCACGCGTTTTTCTGGCGTCAAACGATCAACCAAATTTAATGCTCTTTGAATATTTTTTGGTTCTTTGGCTTTAGCATTTTAAATTCGTAATGAAAGTGATTGGGCCCTAGCCCAACCATACAGATGTTTGCATCTAAATACATAGATGTTTACCTTTTACTTGGATCAAATCATCTAGGATTTTTTGTTTTCTTTACAGTAAATGGTGCGACGCCATACTAATTCCTCCACGCAATCCGTTTTCAATCATCTGAAACAATTGTAGGTTTTGACAATAAATCAATTTTACCCCCATAAACTTTAAAAAGCGTCCCCGCTCATCCCAGGGGCAGAAATGTAATGCGCAGGGTCCAGGCAAAAAGTTTCATGCAGGTCTTCCAAAAATTTTCAAAAAACTCCCCACAAACATGTACAGCCATCAAGTATTCACATGATAGTCCCCCTCTTTTTTCACCTACTTTCTCTGCCACGCAACTGAGCATCTGGTAATCAGAATCACTAAGTCCTTTCCTCTAAACTAGAAAAGAACGCGCCTTTAGGGGGGGGTGTGTCTTCGTAAACCTTTCCCCAACTGTTCAGTATTCATAAGGGGAAACACCCTTTCTAACAAGTGTTGGGGCAAAAATTTTTCCGTTTTTTTGGCAGGATTTAAGGCATAGCCAGCGACTCTAACGAACCCATCATGTGCGCATGAAACATAAAAAGACAGTTATTTAAAGTGAAAACATGTACTTTTCGATGACGCGCAATGCAGACACCCTGAAAGCGTCGGACTGCTTGCTTATAAGATAGAGCTAACCCGCAAGTTGGAAAAAAGATGGGGAGCTTCCATTTTGCTGGGTCAAATTTAGTTAAGATTGCATTTTTGGGGCGCTGCCCTCTGAACTTTTCCGCTAATGTGATCATGGTCCCCCCCCCCCCTTTCCCCTGGGGGGCCCCCAAGGCCACCTGTCGATCGCTCCGTCGAGGAGAGACCAAAAACCCCAAAAATCCAACAATGTGGGCGATTTAACTGTTGTTGGGCTTCAGTTCATTAATTTCAGATAATTTAGTTATTTAAAAAAAGGGGTTACTACTTTCTGCATCGTTTTAAGAAAGTTTCGCACGTCTGGTCCCCTATACAAATTCTGGGTTTGAATGGGCACCACCGACCTAACAAGAGAAAGCAAATGAACAAAACTGATGATAACCCCCTAAACTGTTTTCGGAAATCCCCTGTGGGGGTTTTTGGGCCCCTTTATAAAGGGAAAAAAGTGATTCAATCTGCGTAAAAAGCATAGGACTCGTTGCATCCGTTTTTAGTTCTTAAACTAACTTTAATCCCGGTGGGGCGTAATTTTGTTTTTCTTACAGTCAATTGGCTTAAAAAGTGTTTTAATGTTAAGGGGCGGGTTGAAAAGGGTCGAATTCTTTTTAAACTTTCTACAGAATCTTGTTTTTTGCCCATTTTTGAAGTAATGCATTGTCTACCTTTTTCGTACAATGTTAATCGGAAGCCCTGTTGGTGAAGACATTTGGGAAACCCCCTGCTTTTTTTGGATCATTATTTTTGGGCTTCTTTTAGACATCAAAGGGACCAAAATTTGTTTTCCTCAGACCATTTAAAACATTAACAGTTTTTGGTTGTTTTTTTCTCAAACGATCAATTTGACTACACTAAAAGGAAAGGGAAAACCACAAATTAAGATCGATGTAAGGTTCAAGTTAGCCACTCTCTCTGCATTTTTGCGGACTAATGCAGCCTTTCAAGAACACACCACATAAAAACAAAATTTGTGTCCAATTCTTTAGTTTAAACTGCTCTTTTTGCGACAATGCTGGGGGGAGCGGGAAAGAAGACTGCCTACAAACGCGCATACTTTTTCCCGTTTAAAAAAGAACTCTAGGACTTTTTTGCCCTCTGCCAACCAAGCCCCATTTTGGGTTCTTCAGCGGCCACATCAAACTGGGAAGCAGTTGGTCTGCCCAACCAGGTTAAGTCATTAGGGGGAAAGAATAGTCTTTTGTTTAGGGTTAGACCCAACTTCTAGATTTTTTTTCATTTTTTGTTATAAACGATTAAAAAAAGCTAACATTACTTTAAAATGCGGGCTATTGTTTTTTTACCGGACTTGAGAAATAGCAGAACAACACTTGCCTGTACTTTTTTTTGGGTCAATGATTCTAGATTAATATCATTTAAAGCTTTGATAAATCTTCTCCCAAAAGCTTTTTCCTTTAAACAATTCGTTTGTCCTTCAAATTTTTAAATTTCCCTGTTTAGTTTCTTTTACAAGAAAAAAAATTTATTTAAAAATTTTAAAAAATACCACTCCAAAGCTCTTAAATCAGAACAATATCAAAGGTCTTTGTGCTTTGGACTCAAAAACTAAATATAAACGCCTTTTTTATGTTGTTTTAAGTGACTGTTTAAACGAGTTTAATGTCCTCTTTTTTTTTTTAAACATTCCTTTTTTATCTGCCGGTGTCCCGGGTGTTGAAAAATAAACTTGCCTCCCTTTTTTTTAAGATCAAACTTTTGTCTTTTAAGAACAAAAATCGGGCCTTTTAAAAGACTAAATTTTTCATCCGTGATTTTTAGTCAACTAGCGCTTTTTTTTATTGCATTTGAAACGAACTAATTTAGCTTTATTAATTGAACCATGCTGTGTGCTTTGGATTTATTTTTAATTTTTTTTCTAGCCACTTACAGCTAATGAACACAGGCCAAAATTAAAGACAAACCACCTGAGGGAAAAACGCGGGGGCGCCCCCCCTGTTGCAAAGAACCTACCTTTTCCCCCGCGAAGAGCACTTATAGTTTTAGCCCAGTATTAAAAATTAACAGCATTAAAAGGGAGCGAATACCTTCGTTGGTTTTTCTGTATTTTTGAAAGGTCTTGCTCCCGTACTTGCTGCATTTGTGTAAAGTTTTTTTAAACTAAAGGTTTTTTTGTCGGGGTTTTTTAAGCACAAGACGCCTACTATCCCTTCTCTTGGGGGACTCCGGGGCTGTGGCACATTTGGATAAACTTGAACAGACAGCTTTTTATAAAATAAAAATAATTTATATTTATATCTTTTTAAACGTTATCTTGAATTTCAGCTGCGCATCATATTTAAAAACAAATGTGCTTAAGGGGTTTTAAAAACCCATTTTTTTTCTTTTCAATTTGAAAAATTTATTACGTCTTTAACCTTCCCCCCCACCACTTCCCCTGCAATGATTATCCCTGCGACCTTAGGGCAATCCTAAGCCGAAAAAATTTTTTGTTAAAAAAATCCCCGAGTCTAACATTGTAAGGGGGTAGATCTTTAGACACAAGGTCTACTGTTGGGCCCCTACAAACCTTTCCCCCCCCCCCAAACAATTTTCTTTTTCGTCAAAATTTGAAAGGTTTAAGCCCGCAAGCGTAGATTTTTGGTTTGACTACCCCAAACGAACATTGTACATTCGTTATTTTAGATTAATAAACTTTTCACCCTCTTTCGAAGGTTCTTCAACTCACAAGCAATAAAATACCTTTAAGCGATCTTTCTCACACAAAACTAAAATTCCATATAGCTCGCCTTGCTTCTGGATATGTTGTATGATGAATCACTCTTTCGTAATATATTCTAATTTTTACTGATATGTTGGGAATCAGCCTTGCTAAAAATTTGGGTTTTCAACAAAGCAAACCTAACGAAAGTCAGAAATGCTGTACCTTTTTTCCGGGGTCTGTTGATCTGATAACACGTTTTTTTTTCGTAAAATTAGTTCAATACAGTCTGTCTTTTAATCTCCTTGAAAGTATGGCGCTGCGCTTTTTCAACCAAAATCTAAGGGAATGGAAAACGATTTCCTACCAAAATTTACAGCCACATACTTTTTGCCGCTTTTTTTCATCTGCTGCGCCTATTCTTTTTTAGTGCTTCTTCATTATCTATCCCCTTAAACACAAAATCACCCTTTCTTTTTCGTTAGCCAAAAAATCAAATAGGTTTAAAAAAAATTCTGCATTGGTAAAGAAAATATTTCTTGCCCCTCAATTTTTTAAAAAATTTTCTTAAAACGATTGCCCGTCCCCAATTCGGACAAAATGTCCGTTTGGGGCTTTTGCGATTCGATTCTATTTTGAAAAATAAGTTGGGGCAGAGCCTGGGACAACACTTTATCTGCTCCTAGGTTGGGGAAAATTTTACATAAAAAATTTTTATCTGCACAATATAGAATGGATTATTTGGAACAGTAAAATTTCCCTTTTTTTTTTCCCTTCACGCCAAAGGGTCTTTAGTCTTTTATGCGGGGCAAAAATTGAAACCAAATGCTTTTGACATTTTTTATAAACAAAATAAAAAGTTAAAATTTATTTAAAAACAGGCAGGAATGAAGGGAAGAAAAATTAATGTTTTTGATCCTGGAGACGACATGAGTAAAGGACCCCTTTGATACAGCATAGCTCACGCACTAAAATGCTGCTGAATTAACAGAAAGTAAGGTTAGATCATGACCAAAGTTTGGGTCTAGAACCCCCGAATTTATACCCCCCTGATATTTTTAAAAGATATGAGCCTTTGAAATTTTAAAGACGATCGAGAAAACTTTCAGCTAACAAGAACAAACCCACAAAGTTTGTAGGTTTTGAGTAAATTTTACCCAAAATTTAAGGCAAAAAAAAACGAAATCGCCTTTGTTTTCCTAAACCCCAAAAATTTAATGGGAAGCAGTTTAAAACACAAAACACACGCGGGAACCCCCCAACAAAACCCAAAAAAAAACAGGGAACTAAGTTTTTAAGTAAAAACAGAGAAAAAAGTAATGCAACAAAACCATTTTTCCAAAGAAACAGCATTAAAAACATACCGCCCCCCGCTACCCATAAGAAATAACGGCCCCTGATCAAGCTTTAAAAGCATCAGGGGCAAATTTAAAAAAAAAAAATTAGAAAAAACGGAAAAAAAAAGAGAGGATATAAAAAAGAAAAAAAAAACTCGTTGGGGGCTGAACGCCAACTTGGGGCCTGGTTTAAAGAAAGAAAAACCCGAAGACAAAAAGATCTTGAAAAAAAAAATCAGCAACACTAAAGATTTTTCTACTAACCGAGAACAATTACGAAATCAAAGGGGGCAGAATAAAAAACTACCAAAGAATTTTATATGAAGACACAAGCTAGCAAACGAATACAACACTGTTTAGAGAGCAAGGGGTCACTAGCAACGTTTAACGGGGTTAATTTGCAAAAAGTACCTGGGGATGGGTATTACGGGCGGCGGTGGTCAAAAACCAGTACCTCCACCGCCTCGCCTCCATCCCGCCTGATAAAACAGGGAAAAAAAAAAAGCTTGATCATCTTGCGGGGTTTTTAAAAAAATTTGCCAGTAAAGCTATAGACTCTTTACCGGGTATTTTAGGGGGTGTTGTTAGCTGGCTTTTGTCTACTGCAGGAAAAGTAGTTGGTTTTATGGCCGAGCACTTATGGACATTAGTTCCTTAATATTTGGGGTTTTAATTTTTAAGTAAGATAAAGACCAAGTAACCCTTTAGGCCAGTTAATACAACAACAAGTGCTGCCCTTTTCATATTCATGGTCATTATTTTTTTCGTGTTCTTCAACGACCTCGGGCTTTGGGCCACGGGGATTGGATGACTTATTCTTGGGGGTCGACTTTTTTGTTACTGCTTGCAATATTCTGGCTCAGAATTTATTTCGTTTTTTTCCCGACTTTCTGTTCATTGCCTCCCAAAAAGGTTTTCATTATTGTAGTTTATTATTGTACCTATCTGGAGCCCGAGGGCAGAAGGCAGCAAGTATAAACACAGTGCCAACAGCAAAGTCTACTTTCGATCTTGCGTATTGTAAAACATTTTGGTACCTTTTAATACTTTAAGGCAAATCAACTGTAGAATTAATGGCGTCCTCTAAATTTGCTAAGTACTGTTTTTGCGCGTCAAAGCAGTAGAAGGATCAGTTATGCTCGATCTCGTTTGGGGCTTGCGAACCTAGCAAACACCAAACGTAAGTACGAACAGAGTCGTTTTATATTTGTTCTATTCCTGCTTTAGTTAGGCCCTTAGAAGTGTCTAAGATAAATGTTGTCCATGCTGTTTTATGCTCTTGCTCTATGGACCCTAGGTGAACAGGTGTGCCTGAAGAGAAAGAATGTGTAAGGAGGATTCCAGTCAACTTATTACCTTCTGTGCACGCCCCAAAAATAAGGGGGGCCTAGACCATAAATTAAGATCCAACTTTTGTCTAAAGTCTGTCTTGGTCTTAATATTAAATTTCTTACAGATCCTTTAAAAAGCCTTCATGTCTATTCTGTTGCTGAATGGATTAAACGGTTTGTCATTAGGTAATGGTGCTTGCAGTTCAGCAAAATACGTCTGAAGGTGTAATAAAAATGAAATCTGTACACACCTCACCAAAGGATCAGGATGATTATAAATAAATCAGCATACGCCCACTCCACACCCAGTTGATGCACAAAACACAGCAAAGTTTAACTGGTTCTGATAAAACTGCATCGGATGACTAAACCACACTTTCGCGATGTAGTCTTTTTTAATAGGGGGGTTAAGATATCTGTTTAAAATGGAGTACTCACCTTTACTTGAAAGGTGTCACTGAGTCACAGAAAGTCAAGAGTATCAGTTGTTATATTTTTAAGATTGTATTGCGGGCCCCAAAACAGAATATTTTGCATTAGTATATTGAATGCACTCATTTTTATTTCGTTTAAAAAAATGTTTGTAACAATAACAACTCAAGACCGTCCTTCGTTTTTAGATCATGCTATTGATAACAATTGCGGAACCAAAATGGTTGCGCTTCATGAAATATTTTACAAATTTTGTATGGTTTTAATTATAGCGAACCCCAAGAAGAATAATAAGATTAAAAAAATTGATAATGCAGGAACATTAGTTAAGCCATTAACCCATACCTGATTTATTACGGGTTTTTGCTCACTAAAAGAGCAATGAGTAACTTTGACATTACTCTCAAACTTAACAATGCGAATCTGAAAACAATGTTATCATTCAAACCTGAAAAAGAAGCAGTAGGTTACTACTTTGAGGGAGAGTTTAGCTAAAATTTTTAGGCTTTACAACTGCCAATCGACCCATTCATAGTTTTAGAGTTACACCAAACAAAACTACTTATGGGGGGAAAATCCGCTCGATTTTGCATACATTCCTTACTCTATGTTTTTGGACGAGCTGAGCACTGATGAAAAACTTATATGATGGAAGGCCCTCAACTGTTTTAAGAGCTCTTCCATCAGGGAAAGCTGCATATTGCGTTTAAATGAAATTATACAATTCCCCTAATTTACGGGTTTTAAAAGATTAGTTTGTGGGAGGGTCGGATCATTTAATATAAAAATCGCAGACAAAACAGGGAAAGTCGTAAAATGTGATAACCTGCACATTGTTTTGGAAATAAAATAAATAAGTTGTACTAAAAATGTCGCGGGGGCCAGAAGAATCAGGAGTTACATTAGCGCCTGTAAGGTGTATAACCTTAAATTAAAAGACCTTGCAGACGTTGCGGACTTTTGAACAGAACGGTGAGATAGCGCTTTGTATGGTTTTGAGTACACTAAAGATGGGTATTATAAACGCAAAAGGTTGGTGACAGCAAAAGGTTTCCTAAACTAGAACAACTACGCAATTTAGAAGCAAATAATGCTGGCCAGTATGAATATAAAATAGTTCGAAAAACCTGACAGCAAATGGCACTTAGAACCATATTTAGAATGGGAAATAAAATTTGAATTCATAACCCATTTACATTTTTAGCCGCAAAAAAGTTTCAGAAAAGCATTCAACTCTGGCCCTTTACATGTAAGTCTTATGCCAGAGACAATAGTCGGAAAGAGATTGAAATAA
>CM031615.1:4345886-4348386 GCA_018398815.1 Conus ventricosus
TCTCCTTCATCTTCTTCTTCTTTTTTCCTTTAGTAGTCCTGTCCCCTGCCTCTACCTTCTCCATTCTCCTTCAGATTACCACCCTGTTCCACCCACCAGCAAGTCTGCTTCCAGCGGTCTTCAGGGTATTCGCTAAAAACAGGAAGCCAGAGCCGTTCATCAGGAGGAGAAGACAAACAAACAGCCAACAAACAGCCAACAAACAGCCAACCAACAGCCCCCGACCAACACAAAGGCAGACACGTTCACATGTGGCCCTCACAGCAACGTGCCCGCTTGGGAGGTCTATTTACAACAACAACCAAAAAAAACAAAAAAACCCAACTGGCCGGAAGTTGAAATTTGTCTTAACCAGGGGAGGCACTTCCTTTCCCTTAAAAAACTTTAACCGCTGACCTTTTTGAAAGTCGTTGGCATTACCGCCCAGGATGATGGGGTAGGGGTTGTGGGGTGGGGGGGGATTGGGGTAGGGTGGGAGGGTATGGGGTGGGGGGGGGAGGTTCTTGGCGCCAATTTTAAAAGCGGTTATCAGGCGTCCCACACGAGTGGCTTCCCCTTGCCGTCCGATCGCGTCCCCTGTTTCTAAAAACAAACAAGGTCGTCGTGGCATTCTGATAAACTCTCACTCCGTTTATTAGCCCCCCCCCCCCCGGTGGATGGGGGCTTCTGCCCTCACACGTGGAGCAAAAGAGTTGAAGGTTCTTAGTTCTGTCTACCTCCTTCATCCCCCCCCCCCCCCCCTCCACCCCACCCCTCCGATACCCTTTTCCGCCTTCCTCCTATTTCTTATTTAAACATCTTCCCTTCCCCTCCCATTCGCCCACCTCCCCCCCCCCCAACCCCCCACAAAAACAAAATGTAATGATAATAGCCGGCCTCCTCCTCCTCCTCATTATCATCATCATTATCATCATCATCATCATTATCATCATCATTATTATCATTATCATTATCATCATCATTATCATCATCATTATCATCATCATTATCTCATCATCATTATCATCATCATCATCATCACATCATTATCATCATAATACTGTCGTTATCATCATCATCATCATCATCATCATCATCATCATCATCATCATCATCATAAAAAACAAGATGCAAGGCATAGAGACGTACTCCCAGTTTATCTTGAATAACGGTTTTAACCGAGGTACACTTTTGACAATACGTCAAGAATAACGGTTTGTAACGGTCAGGTTTTGAAGCACTATATGGAAGTGCCATTTGTGTGTGATAACCTTTCTGTACACCAAATTTAATTAAAATCCGCCAATGTATAAAAAATAACGGCAAAATAACAGTTTTATCGATTATACAACCGATATACACTTTTGAAACTGGTATTTTAGTCCTCACTGGGCTAAAGCCTGTGTACATACCAAATTTCATCCAAATCGGAATATGTCAAGAATAAAGGTTTTATCGGTCAAATTTTGAAACACTATGTAGAAGTGCCATTTGTGTGTGATAACCTTTCTATAAATAAAATTTTATTTAAATCTACCTATATATAAGAAGTAATGGCAAAATAACGGTTGTTAACGGCTGTTTAATCGATTTTCAGCATTACATCACTTACACATGTAAAGAGGCTCCGATTTGTTACAAGATCATCCAAACCGCTCGTAAATCGGCCAAGTACTTTCTGAGATTTTCCATAAAGAAGAATAACCGTTTGGGGCCGTTATAGCCACTAGTAACGGCTATTCTGGTAAAATAAAACATCGGGCATCATCTGTGACCCATAATGAACATGCCTACAAATTTTCAGACAGATCGGCCCAGACGTTTTGTCTGGAGCGAGTGGACTACATTTTGACAACGGACAGACGCACAGACAGCATTTCTTCGTTGTAAAGTACTCCCTTTTTTTTATAAGAACTGGGAGTACAAAAACTGTCCTGGATCGTTTCAGCTTCTGACAGTTTAAAAATACAAGTTAATGCGTGCATGCAAGTGCGCGCGCCTCTGTGTGTGTGTGTGTGTGTGTGTGTGTGTGTGTGTGTGTGTGTGTGTGTGTGTGTGTGTGTCAGAACAACACTATGTTAATGTGACAGTAAATGGTTTCAGTCAGTCAGTCAGTGTGTGCGTGCGTGCCTGCGAACGTGCGTGCGTGCGTGCGTGCGTGCGTGCGTGCGTGCGTGCGTGCGTGCGTGCGTGTGTGTATGTGTGTGTGTGTGTGTGTGTGTGTGTGTGTGTGTGTGTGTTATCACAGACGTACATGATGATGAGAAAATACTGACTTCACATGCGTGTATGATATTTCATATTGAATTAATCCCAATTAACCATGACACGTAGTCTGTCGATCCGATTTCATCTTCTTCAACTCCTCTTTGCCCCCCCCCTCCCCCCCCCCCCCCCCCTTCTTCATCTTCACCCCCACACACACACCCACACACCCCTTCCCTTTTCTGCCTCCTACCCCCCGTACCTTTCCACATTCCCAAGAAAACTTAAACCCAACAAAGGAAGGCATTACAAGCGA
>CM031615.1:4358386-4368386 GCA_018398815.1 Conus ventricosus
TGTGTTCTTGTTAACAAGTAATAAAGAAAGATGGCCGTCACTTTCAGTAAAGCCTTGCCGTGTGGGCCCCAAAAGATGTTAGCAGGATAGGCTGCTATGCAGTGCACCGATGTGTGCTTTACAAATCTTAAATCAATGTTAGCGAACCGCCAAGAGTAACGTGGACAAACGAGTCACAAGACAAAACACGACGCGTTTCGACCTCTTAGGTCTTCTTCAGGCAAGACTACAAAAAAATAGTTACCAAGAAAATGAACGAATTTGTCACTTCGCTTTCTTCAGCGCAAGGTAGGCGTTGAATGAAAACGAGGCCGTTCTTTTCTTTTATTTCTTTTCATTCAACGCCTTCCTTGCGCTGAAGAAAGCTAAGTGACAAATTCGTTCTTTTTCACTGTCCTACTTGTTTGTGTCTTGCCTGAAGAAGACCTAAGAGGTCGAAACGCGTCGTGATTTGTCTTGTGACCCGTTTGTCCACGTTTCTCTTGGCGGTTCGCTAACATTTATTTAAGATTTGTTTAGATTTCCGCCTGCGGTCGTCTCACTTTGCAACTAGATCGATGTGTGCTTTGTTTGAAGATATGCACGTAGTAAGGAAGTCTGCGCATGACAGGACTCTGTCCTTGACCTTGTCACGTGGTGGTGACAGTCCTGATGAAAAGCTGTGCGCCGTCAGCTGGACTCTCCCTGGTGCCAGAGTCCACCGGGGCCGTGGTGCGTCACTGCCGTGATGACCGCTCCACCAGTTGTCTAACTTCTAACAGTTTTGGGCCAGTGTTTGGGTGGTGGTGTCACACTCAACCATGGTGTCTGTCTGTCCACCTCCGTCTCTGTCTGTCCTGTCTCCTCTTTCCAGTCCACTCAGCCATGTTGTCTGTCCACCTCTGTCTCTGTCTGTCCTGTCTCCTCTTTCCAGTCCACTCAGCCGTGTTGTCTGTCCACCTCTCTGTCTGTCCTGTCTCCTCTTTCCAGTCCACTCAGCCATGTTGTCTGTCCACCTCTCTGTCTGTCCTGTCTCCTCTTTCCAGTCCACTCAGCCATGTTGTCTGTCCACGTCTATGTCTGTCCTGTCTCCTCTTTCCGGTCCACTCAGCCATGTTGTCTGTCCACCTCTGTCTGTCCTGTCTCCTCTTTCCAGTCCACTCAGCCGTGTTGTCTGTCCACCTCTGTCTCTGTCTGTCCTGTCTCCTCTTTCCAGTCCACTCAGCCATGTTGTCTGTCCACCTCTCTGTCTGTCCTGTCTCCTCTTTCCAGTCCACTCAGCCCTGTTGTCTGTCCACCTCTATGTCTGTCCTGTGTCCTCTTTCCAGTCCACTCAGCCATGTTGTCTGTCCACCTCTGTCTCTGTCTGTCCTGTCTCCTCTTTCCAGTCCACTCAGCCATGTTGTCTGTCCACGTCTCTGTCTGTCCTGTCTCCTCTTTCCAGTCCACTCAGCCATGTTGTCTGTCCACCTCTATGTCTGTCCTGTCTCCTCTTTCCAGTCCACTCAGCCATGTTGTCTGTCAACGTCTCTGTCTGTCCTGTCTCCTCTTTCCAGTCCACTCAGCCATGTTGTCTGTCCACCTCTGTCTCTGTCTGTCCTGTCTCCTCTTTCCAGTCCACTCAGCCATGTTGTCTGTCCACCTCCGTCTCTGTCTGTCCTGTCTCCTCTTTCCAGTCCACTCAGCCATGTTGTCTGTCCACCTCTCTGTCTGTCCTGTCTCCTCTTTCCAGTCCACTCAGCCATGTTGTCTGTCCACCTCTCTGTCTGTCCTGTCTCCTCTTTCCAGTCCACTCAGCCATGTTGTCTGTCCACCTCTCTGTCTGTCCTGTCTCCTCTTTCCAGTCCACTCAGCCCTGTTGTCTGTCCACCTCTCTGTCCTGTCTCCTCTTTCCAGTCCACTCAGCCCTGTTGTCTGTCCACCTCTGTCTGTCCTGTCTCCTCTTTCCAGTCCACTCAGCCATGTTGTCTGTCCACGTCTGTCTGTCCTGTCTCCTCTTTCCAGTCCACTCAGCCATGTTGTCTGTCCACCTCTCTGTCTGTCCTGTCTCCTCTTTCCAGTCCACTCAGCCCTGTTGTCTGTCCACCTCTATGTCTGTCCTGTGTCCTCTTTCCAGTCCACTCAGCCATGTTGTCTGTCCACCTCTGTCTCTGTCTGTCCTGTCTCCTCTTTCCAGTCCACTCAGCCATGTTGTCTGTCCACGTCTCTGTCTGTCCTGTCTCCTCTTTCCAGTCCACTCAGCCATGTTGTCTGTCCACCTCTATGTCTGTCCTGTCTCCTCTTTCCAGTCCACTCAGCCATGTTGTCTGTCCACGTCTTTCCCTGTCCGCTCTGTTTCCTCTTGCCCTGCACTGTGCCCTACAGGAGGGTCTTGGGGAGTCTGCTTGATGTCGTCCCATGTCCATCAAGCTTTCTGGTCTTCACTTTGGTCGCCAGGTCTCCATGGTGCTTCACGTGCTGCCTAATGGTTCGGCAGGCTTCCGTCTTGCTGTAGAAAGAAACTCGTGGAGAGCGTGGCAGCAGAAAGTGCTTAGAAGAGAAGCCCTCTTCAAGAAAGTGTTCGGCCTTTATCTCCTGACACTCTTAGAGTGTCCTCCCTAAGAGTGTCAGGAGATAAAGGCCGAACACTTTCTTGAAGAGGGCTTCTCTTCTAAGCACTTTCTGCTGCCACGCTCTCCACGAGTTTCTTTCTACAGCCACACCCGGTTCATGACTCCGGATGTCCCTCTGCTGCCCCCTTTTTTCCATCTTGGGACGAGTCATGGCTGGGATTTGAACCCATCACCCTCTGGACATGCTCATTTAGGGATTGTTCACTTAATGTCTCCCACTCTAACCACTGAGCCACTGGGGCACCTGATATTTGTAGGAAAATTTAAGCCTTATGAAGTTCACTTTTGTTCCTCCTTGACCAGATCCAGCTTGAACACCTCTCTGCCGTTTCTGCCATTGCTTTCGGGGCTCTGGGTTCTTTCCCTCCCTGCAACTGAGAGCTGTTTCATGAGGCTGTATGCAGACGTTCCTACAAATCCCCTAGCTCCAATTTCTGCAGTGAGGACTTTGACCTGATAGCCTTCTCTCCTCAGGCTGTTTGCCAGATCAGCATACTTTTCAGTCTTGTAGATTTGAGCTACCTCCATTCTGTTCTCATATGGCACCGTGAGCTCGATCATGATCAGCTGCTTGGTTGACTGAGAGTGGACTACTATGTCTGGTCTCATGCCACTCTTGCTGATGATCTCTGGGTGACTCTTCCATTCTGGGAGGTCTGCAGTGCACTCCCAGTCATCTGCCCCGTCCAGCAGACTCTGCCTGCATGTTCCGAGTGGCACTGTTGTTCTTGGCCATGATTTGCTGCCTCCTGCCGTGAAGAATGTTGCGGGTGCTTTTGGAGTCCTGATTTTCCTTTTTGTGGTGTTGGTACTAGCCCAGACTGCTTGTACAATCTCTTTGAGCACTTGGTTGTGCCCCCATGTGTATCTTCCTTGAGCCAGGGCTACTTTACATGAGCTTAGGACATGCTCCACTGTTTGTGTTTCATGGCAGAGGGGGCAGAAGAATCCTAGTGCCTTCCCGCAGCATCACATCTCCACTGTTCCTTTGCTGTTCTGCTGCCAGAGGTCATGACTGGCTTGGTTGGAGACAGGAAGATGAACAGCGCAGTTGCGTGCAAAAAGCTCTAGCAGAGAGTGACACTCTTCTTTCTCCTGGCTGCTTTTTCAGTTTGACAAGTCGGCTGAAATCTAAGCCAAGAAAGTAGTAAAACTGAAAATTCCGCCGGTATTCTTCAGTGAGAAGTCCGCCACACTACAACATTCAGGACAAAGGTAACTGTTTAGCCTGTTGATCAAAGTTTGTCATCTAAAGGTGACCAGAAGCACAAAGAACATCAGAACGTGGGGTGGCTTGTTTGGGGTGTCTCTTTCTAATCCGCGCCCCTTGGTCAAGTCCCCACAACTCGTTCTCCACCCTATCCCACCCAACCCCCACTCCTTCTCATTCCCGTCTCTGCGTTCTTGTTTTGAGTTGAATGGAACAAACTTTTATCAAACTTCAAAACACTGTTGCCAAAGTTTGGTCTTCTAAGCAAATCCCCAGCTGAAAATAAACCAATAAGTGACAAGACCAGGGAGAAAGCCGGAAGAAAGAAAAAAAAAACAACAAAGAAACTCCTCCAACAGAACAGCGCGCCGCCTTCTCCTCCTCCTCCTCCTCCTCCTCCTCCTCCTCTTCTTCTTCCTCGTCTTTCTTCACTCCCTTCTCCTCTTTCCCTTCCATGACCACAATAAATAATTTTGATGACTTGGTCCTGGGTAGGAGGTCTGGAACACGCTGTCCGGGCACCAATCGTAAAGTGGTGTTTATAGCCGGCTTCACTGGAAGCCCCGGCGGGGGTACAAACGGTCGTTCTTCACGCCCTGCAAGGCGGCCAGCAGGCGATCCCTGCACCGTGCGCGATAACTCACGACTCGTAAAGAACTGGAGGCGAGTTAAGGCCACCACAGACAAAAGGAAGTATTGGACAGGAGAGGAGAGCCACGTGTGTGCGGCGTCCCTTAGGTTGTAGTTTGGGGCCAGCGTGTCTAACATTGATCTGAATTTTTTTTTTTTTAATCAAAAACACCGGATGTCGTTTCCCTTCCTTCCTCCTGTCCCTTCCTGTTCAACAAGCAAAAGCAGAAATTGAACGAGGTAAGACTATATTGATACAGAGTGAAGATTTGTAGATAGGATAGTTCGGCTCATAGATCTATCTACAACTAAGACACGCGCACCCAGTTACTTCCACAACGTACTTTGTCTCTGGTTAATGCCATTTCTTCGGTTCTTTCTTTCTGCTGGGCATTGCTTTTTGTACTCCCAGTTCTTATAGAACAGGGAGTACTTTAGAATGGGAACGAAGAAATGCTGTCTGTGTCTGTGTGTCTGTGTGTCCGTGGTCAAAAATGTGTTCCACTCGCTCCAGACAAAACTACTGGGCCGATCTTTCAGAAAATTTGTAGGTATGTTCATTATGGATCAGGGATGATGCCCGATGTTTTAGTTTACCGTTACAGCCGTTACTAACGGCTGTAACGGCCTGTAACGCTTTTTCTTCTCCATGGAATATCTCAGAAAGTACTTGGCCGATCTTTGTGAAAATCAGCAGGTATGTTCATTATGGGTCTCGGATGATGCCCGAAGTTTTAGTTTACCTCGTTACAGCCGTTACTAACGGCTGTAACAGCCTGTAACGGTTTTTCTTCTTTATAGAATATCTCAAAAAGTACTCGGCCGATCTTTCTGAAAATTTGTAAGTATGCTCATTATGGGTCACGAATAATGCGTGATGTTTTAGTTTACCGTTACGCTAACGGTTTTTCTTCTTTATAGAATATCTCAGAAAGCACTTGGCCGATCTTTCTGCAAATTTGCAAATATGTTCATTATGGGTCAAGAATGATGCCCGTAGCGGTTTTTCTTCTCCATGGAATATCTCAGAAAGTACTTGGCTGATCTTTGTGAAAATTAGCAGGTATGTTCATTATGGGTCTCGGATGATGCCCGATGTTTTGGTTTACCTCGTTACAGCCGTTACTAACGGCTGTAACAGCCTGTAACGGTTTTTCTTCTTTATGGAATATCTCAAAAAGTACTTTACCGATCTTTCTGAAAATTTGTAGGTATGTTCGTTATGGGTCAGGATGATGCCCCAAGTTTTAGTTTACCGTTACAGCCGTTACTAACGGCTGTAACGGCCTGTAACGGTTTTTTTTAATAGAATATCTCAGAAAGCACTTGGCCGATCTTTCCGAAAATTTGTAGGTATGTTCATTATGGGTCACGAATGATGCCCGATGTTTAAGTTTACCGTTATAGCCATTACTAACGGCCCATAATCGTTCTTGGCCGATCTTTCTGAAAATTTGTAAGTATGTTCATTATGGGTCACAGACGATGGCCGATGTTTACCAGGATAGTCATTACTAACGGTTACACCAGTCCAAGACGCTTTTTCCTCTTTATGGAATATCACACGCGTATTCAGGATAAACTGGGAGTACGTTTATATGCTTTGCATCTTGTTTTTCTATTCTGTCGCCTCCAGCTTCCTCCAGGAAGTTTTTGTGCGTGCGACCTATTCCATATGCGCTGTCCCACACACACTACTGCATTGGAAGGTGTGCGTTTCGGTATCATTACTGTGATTACTACCCTGTTCACTCGTAGATTTAATTTTAAACTGCAAATATAAACAGAAGGCATCGGGACTATCATTGCGTGTGCAGTGGACATAAGGTAATCCTGGGAGGGTGGAAGTGGGGTAGAGAGGGTCTCAGACATGGTTCATCATCATCATCATCATCATCATCACCATCATCATCGCCTATTACCCCTCCTGGGGTACAGGCCGCCAACCAAGGACCTCCAGGCATCTCTGTCCTGGGCTCTTTTCTCCAGCTGGTTCAAAGCCATCCCCATGTTCCTTATGTCTGCTTCCAGGTCCCTGCGCCAGGTGTTCCTTGGCGGACCTCTTCTTCGTTTTCCTTGGGAGTTCCATGTTAGGAAATTGTTAACAACGTCTTTTTTATGTAACGACTACCGGATTTAAACAGGTCACTCAGCTAGGAATAGCACGTACTTGGAGCTTTCCACAGACCTCCGTCCGTCTTCTTCAGCGGTGGTGTGGCTGCTGGGTGAACTGGAGTTCAGTGCACACGACCACGGGTCGAACCATGGTCATGTGACTGAACAGTGAGGGTGTTGTACACCGATGGCAAGGTGTGTCTACCCCGGTCCCGGTTGAGTGTGGGGTTGTTGGTGGCAATATGTATAGCCTCCTTCACCCCACGCTGAAACCATCTATTGTCACGGTCGAGAACGCTGATGTTGTCATAATCGAACTGGTGTTGCTGGGCGTGTAGGTGGGCGCCTACTGGTGATGATTCCCTTTTGTGTTCTGTCAAGCGTTTTCAAAGGTTTCTCTCAGTTTCCCCGACATAGTTCTCTTCACAGTCACGACAGACTATTTGGTAGATTACTCCACTCTTTTATGTTACCTGGCTGTCGTGAACCCTGATGATCGAGTCAGTTAACAGACACCAATCTGCCCGTTTCTTTTTTGCATTTGCCCAGTGCTATCAGTATTCTCTGACTGACTTCATGATTACTTCGGGAGGAACGAAAACGTGAGAGAGAATCGGGGAAGATTCGACAGAAGGAAGCTGTTCCATTCTTGTTCTGCCCAACAGCTGTTGTGACATAATAAAACTTGGTTTCAAAGTGGGGTGAGACCAATTGACCTAGGCAAGAACACCAAGGCTACATCAAAATGTTGTTATGCTCTGCATAGTTATGCGGGGATTGTCTTCAGTTGAGACAAGCTCCTGGCATAACATTATCAGTCTCCACAATCCCCCGAAGTCGGAGTGTGGCTGCTCACGTGGCGGGTTAATCAAAAACGGTCACACACGTCATGTTCTCATCCCCAGCCGATGCGTTTGTACCATAGTGTTCAAGTACTTTAGCTGTTCGGATGATCCCTGGAGTCTTTTAGCCAGGGTACGACAACAACAACAACAACAACAACAACAACAAAGTGTGGTGACTGCAGGACGGAAAGTGTAGCATGAATATGAAAATAGAGCTACTGAACCACCAAAAGAAGGAACAAGCAAACAACGGTTGTAGATTGAACTGTAGAGGAGGGGGGCAGGAGGGGGGGGGGGTTGAAAAGGAAATCCTTTCTCATGTTTCTCCAGCTCTTGCTCACCTTCCTCAGACACTACTCGTATCCCATCAGGCTCCAGATCCCTGTAGTCACCACTGAAGATGGCTGCATCCAATCCATCCAGCATAACGTTGAACAGACCGAAGAAGAGAAGAGGAGGGTATTATTCAAGTGCAACGATGATAAATAAGTGTGTGGGAGGGAGATGGGGCAGAGGCACGGGGAGATCTCCCGTTTCTCTGGAGATGGGTCCGAAGAACAAGTGACAGGAACTGTGATGCAGCCAGCCAGCCACATTCCCGACTTCTTTCAGAATTAACCTGTAAACCGCTATCTCCTCTCTCTCCCCGCTCGGCGACGTTGATTGTCGTCGTCAAGCTTGCCCGAACCACAGCGCTTACGTTTCTCCCAAATCTTTATCCCCCACCCCCACCCCCCACCCATCCTCCTCCACCACCACCACCACCACCGCCACCGCCACCTCAGCTTACGAAGATTCTCGCCGGTTATTTATTTCTCCGATACGCCGGGATCGCTCTTGAAACTGCCAGCCTGGGGCGAGATAACAGTGGAAACAGGTATCGTGTGATTTAGGTTAACAAGAAGGAAATCGGCGTGAAATACCTCCGCCTTCTTCTCCGCTTGACAGACGTGCAAGTTTCCGAGCAGGCGAAAAAGGACTTCCTGGGGTGCGCTTGATTTGTGAGCTCTCTGTCGCGCTCCGGCGTTTACCGACAGCCTGTGCCAGGAGCCGGCATGCTGGTGGATATGTTGTGCCTTGAGACGGATTGATTGTGTGTGTGTGTGTGTGTGTGTGTGTGTGTGTGTGTGTGTGTGTGTCTGTCTGTCTGTCTGTCTGTCTCTGTCTCTCTCTCTCCTCTCTCTCTCTCTCTCTCTCCCTCTCTCCCTCTCTCTCTCCCTCTCTCTCTCCTCGCTCTCTCTCTCTCGCTCTCTCTCGCTCTCTCTCTCTCTCTCCTCTCTCTCTCTCTCTCTCTCCTCTCTCTCGCTCTCTCTCTCTCTCTCTCTCTCTCTCTCTCTCTCTCTCTCTGTTTTAAATTTATGAAGTCGGTTTATTTCAATAGGTCATCGTTTGTGTCATTCAGATTTTCATGTTTGTTTTTCTTTTGTTTCCAACGTTCTCTCTGATTCTGTATTCTTTCCTCTTTTTTTTTTTCAAAACGCCTGCCGTTGTACTTTTTTATAATATCATGCTGTGCATACCATACGACCTTATTTAAAACTCTCGGTGTCTGTCCATCTGTCATTCTGTCTGTCTGTCTGTCTGTCTGTTTGATTGTCTGTCTGTCTGTCTCTCTCTCTCTCCCTCTCTCTCTCCTCTCTCTCTCTCTCTCTCTCTCTCTCTCTCTCTCTCCTCTCTCTCTCCCTCTCTCTCTCTCTCTCAGAGACTCTCTCTCAGAGACTCTCTCTCAGAGACTCTCTCTCTCTCTCTCAAGACCTGTTGCAATGGTAGCATATGATATCATAGCTTTAGTGCTTGATGATGTGAACAGCAACAGTTCCGCAGGTGGTATAGTGGCAAGAAGACTGGTGCACGGAGACTTGAACCTCCAGTCCTCATGATGTCTCATGACCACGTGAAGACGGTCAGAAAAACCATCCTGCCCCGCCCCACCCCCCGACCTCCACCCCCCCCCCCCCCCCCCACACACACACACACACACACAGACACACACACACTCAACCCCCTTCTCTAGTCTCTTCTTCTCTAATCTGCCGCACAAAGATTCCAGCCTGCTTATGGGCGTCTGTTAGCCATCCTGGAGCTTGAAACCGTTCCAGATGTCCGTGGCTGCTGTTGCTTATTGCTTCAGAACGAGCGGAGATTTTTACTTCTGCTGCCGCGTGAACTCTGTTCTTGCTTCAGGGCTGGGGAGGTGGGGGATCGGGGGGGGGGGGGGGGGGGGGCAAGGGGGGGGGGGGGGGGGGGGGGGGGGGGGGGTGGGGGGGGGGCACGTATGGGAAAGCCGGAGTTCGGGGTGGAGTAATATCATGTGTTGTTGCTGATCCCGCTGAAAGGCTGGCTAATGCACCTGCTTTCTGCCCAGCCTAGAGGGAAATCGCCCAGTGTGATCTGTGGGTCGTGGATATTATTATTATTATTATGATAATGAATACTTATATAGCGCCTATTCTCACCTAGAGACCAAGCTCTAAGCGCTTTACAATCCACACTCGTTTACACAACGGGCTGCCTACCTGGGTAGCGCCGACTGAAAAGCTGCCAGCTGGCGCTTCATTCAGTCGTTTCCCGTGTCATCCAGTCCATTTCATTCAATATCGTTTCACTCA
>CM031615.1:4375886-4378386 GCA_018398815.1 Conus ventricosus
GAAGAAATCAAGGACTTTGAGATGAATGTACTTTCAAAACTCTAAGCGATCCTGCGTTGAGAGAACGCACGGATAAATGAACTGATCAAACACACAGAAATAAACCCAAGTGCAGAGTTTGATGATCAGTGTTTAGTGATAGCATGCAGACAAATTGATACAAAAAGCACTCGCTAGTACAGTTATGGTTATAAGACTTTTGGCTATCAGACAGGACAGTACAGGATGAATTCGACGATTACCACCTAACTGTAAGACTTTTGTTTGGATGTTCTTCATCTGCGTTTGCATTCTAAACTAGTAACGAACATGTACATCAGAACACTATTGCTTAGCCCTCGTTGCAAAGTCTTTCGAAAATTCGGAGCACTTACTTTTCAACTATCAACACAGAATTAAGGATTTCTCATCTTGGAAAGAGCAACTCGAATTTTACTCAGGAATTGGGAGGGAGGCGGGGGGGGGGGGTGCACAGGAGGAGAGGGAGGGGGTTACTAGTCGTTCTTTACCTCGCCATGTCTGAAATCGCTGTCCAGTTGACGCGAAGAAGGATTCAATGCCGTGTTGCCGTCGTCATCACGGGGGTTCTATCAGGATGAAACTCATGACGTAAACTTGACGGGTCAAATTCGTATGAAAGACTCATGAAAGAGAAAAACAGGAAGCTAACCTAAATGTACTAATGGCAGATTAAAATAACTCACACGCACACACACACACACAAAGCCACACACACACACACACACACACAAAACACACACACACACACACACACAACGGTCCGATACAGTTACTGACTGACAGATCTCCAACACGCAAAAGGAGAATATTCAAACATGACACAGGGATTGATGACATTTCGCATAACTATGGTCATAACCTTACCCACGACCGGACCCAACGGAATTCCCAGCATGCCTATCGAACTTCAAGATATCTACGGAACTTCAAGATATGTACGGAACTTCAACCTACCAACGACATTCCATCGGACATGCCAAGGTTTTAAAGGTTCAGAGAAAATGGTTCTTTTTAGTGCCCCTTTTTGAGGTATGGGCGTACACGAGACCAGTCCCAGCTCGGCTTTTAACCAATCAGGTAGGACTAAAGAATAGAACAATGGACCGAGTAGTCTCCCCTCTGTTCTGTCACCTCCTCAATGATGGTCGACCTCTTGCAGATTTTTGAGAGAACAAATTACCAATCTGCTGCAATCAAACTTTCTCACTCAGTCGTAATACCTGTATAAAATAATAGTCTTCAAACGCTATTGTATCTATTGAAAAAGATGAATGACATATTGTAGTATAGTTGTTGTTTGGGTTGTTGTTGTTGTTGTTTATATCAATCTGCTGAAGTTAATCATTCCTACACTCACAATACTTACATAAATATTCTTCAAACGGTATTGTATCCATTGAAACAGATGAATGACATATTGTAGTATAGTTATTGTTGTTTTTTTTTTTATCAATCTGCTGAAGTTAAAAGTTAATCATTCCTACACAGTCACAATACTTACATGAATATTCTTCAAACGCTATTGTATCGATTGAAAACAGTGAGTGACATATTGTAGTGCAGTGACACGGATCACCGTTCAGGAGATGGGGGAAGGGGGGGGGGGGGGGGTGGATGTCATTCAGTCACCGGTGAGATTGGCGTCCTATCGGCCGGAGGCCTTTAAGGACAAGGTACACTTACAGGCTGAAACCTGCATCTTTTTTTTATATCAGTTGTTGCCGTTGGCAGCTGTGTTGTTTAGCTCCGGATGGGGGTGTGGGGGGGGGGGGGGCTATCATCTGTCGCTCTCTCAGCTCTGGGTCCGTCTGAACTCCTGTTCACTTGGAGGTGTTGGTCGGCCGACGAAGGGCGTCGGTTTTCATCGCCTCCCCCCCCCCCCCCCCCCCCCCCCCCACCTCAAGAGGCCTGTCTCCAGGGCCACCAGGCGGTCTTCTTCATGCTCAGGTCCTGTGCCGCGTGAGGCCGCCTCAAAGAGGGAGCAGGACGAAAGTCGCTGGAGCGCTGCATGAGTCCCGTCTCCGATCCACGCAGACTCCGGCCGAGAGGGCAGTTCCTCATCCCAACCCCGAGAGGGGTGCCCACCACGCCCAGTCCACAACAGCAGGTATCCCAGACCACGGTCATCGTAGTCAGACAGCGCTCCATCGCCGATCGCCTCACATCTCCAGGAGCCTTCCCCGACGACATAGGCTAGACCCGCTGTCATCCCTACGGCTCGAAAGGTTCGCTGCGTCGCCTGACACTGACCCTTCACATCGATGTCTCTCAAAGGAGAGCTGCCACCTCTCCCTCGGTGTTGGCTGCTATGCCACCTCGCAGGGCATGGAGAGCGGAAGGGGAAGGCACTTTTATGAATGCTTATGGCATTACCAGGCGGAAGTACCCCGCCAACCCAACCACCATCCCAATCCTTCTCCCCCCAAACACTAAAATGATAACAAAATAAGATGAAATAATCGGAGTCTGGTATGCATAG
>CM031615.1:4383386-4395886 GCA_018398815.1 Conus ventricosus
TTTTGGGTTTTCATTCAACGCCTGCCTACCTTGCGCTGAAGAGATCTAAGCTAAGTGACAAATTCGTTCATTTTCATTGTCCTATTTGTTTGTGTCTTGCCTGAAGAAGACCTAAGAGGTCGAAACGCGTCGTGTTTAGTCTTGTGACTCGTTTGTCCACGTTTCTCTTGGCGGCTCGCTAACATTCATTAAAGATTTGTTTAGATTTCCGCCTGCAGTCGTCTCACTTTGCAACTAGATCTTTCTTCCTAGGTAGCGGGTGGAAGTCTGCAACGTCATCAGGCCTCCACTCCAAAGGTACTCTCCCTCAGTAGGCCGCCACTCCCCAGTCGTTAAGTGGGAGGAGCCTTCGACGTCAGAAGGCCGGGTACTCTTTCTCACCCTGCCTCCATTCCCTCATTAGGCCCACACTCCACAGGTAGTAACTGGGAGTCTTTGACGTCATAAGGTCTCCACTTCTTGGGCACTCTCTCCCATTACACCTCCACTCCCTGGGAAGTGGCCTGGGGGTTGTGACGTCATTAGACCTCTACTCCCTGGAAGCGGGTGGGAGTCTGCGATGTCATTAGACCTCCAGCTCCCAGAAATGGATGGGATCTGCGATGTCATTAGTCCTCCAGCTCCCAGAAATGGATGGGAGTCTGCGATGTCATTAGTCCTCCGGCTCCCAGAAATGGATGGGAGTCTGCGATGTCATTAGTCCTCCGGCTCCCAGAAATGGATGGGAGTCTGCGATGTCATTAGTCCTCCAGCTCCCAGAAATGGATGGGAGTCTGCGATGTCATTAGTCCACCGGCTCCCAGAAATGGATGGGAGTCTGCGATGTCATTAGTCCTCCAGCTCCCAGAAATGGATGGGAGTCTGCGATGTCATTAGTCCTCCAGCTCCCAGAAATGGATGGGAGTCTGCGATGTCATTAGTCCTCCAGCTCCCAGAAATGGATGGGAGTCTGCGATGTCATTAGTCCTCTGCTTCCTAGAAATGGATGGGAGTCTGCGATGTCATTAGTCCTCTGCTTCCCAGAAATGGGTGGGAGTCTGCGATGTCATTAGTCCTCTGCTTCCCAGGAATGGGTGGGAGTCTGCGACGTCATAAGGCCTCCACCTCCTTGGTTGGGGTGGGAGTCTCCGACGTCATAAGGCCTCTACTGCCCTGGTTGGGGGTGGGAGTCTGCGACCTCATAAGGCCTCCACCTCCTGGTTGGGGTGGGAGTCTGCGACGTCATAAGGCCTCTACTGCCCTGGTTGGGGTGGGAGTCTGCGACGTCATAAGGCCTCCACCTCCTTGGTTAGGGTGGGGAGTCTGCGACGTCATAAGGCCTCTACTGCCTGGTTGGGGTGGGAGTCTGCGACTTCATAAGGCCTCCAATTCCCTGGTTGGGGTGGGAGTCTGCGACCTCATAAGGCCTCCAATTCCCTGGTTGGGGTGGGAGTCTGCGACATCATAAGACCTCTACTGCCCTGGTTTGGGTGGGAGTCTGCGACATCATAAGGCCTCTACTGCCCTGGTTGGTGTGGGAGTCTGCGACATCATAAGGCCTCTACTGCCCTCGTTTGGGTGGGAGTCTGTGACGTCATAAGACCTCCACCCCCCTGGTTTGGGTGGGAGTCTGCCATTTCATATGGCCTCTACTTCCCTGGTTTGGGTGGGAGTCTGCGACGTCATAAGGCCTCCAATTCCCTGGTTGGGGTGGAGTCTGCGACTCATAAGGCCTCCAATTCCCTGGTTGGGGTGGGAGTCTGCGACATCATAAGACCTCTACTGCCCTGGTTTGGGTGGGAGTCTGCGACATCATAAGGCCTCTACTGCCCTGGTTGGTGTGGGAGTCTGCGACATCATAAGGCCTCTACTGCCCTCGTTTGGGGTGGAGTCTGTGACGTCATAAGACCTCCACCCCCTGGTTTGGGTGGGAGTCTGCTTATCATATGGCCTCTACTTCCCTGGTTTGGGTGGGAGTCTGCGACGTCATAAGGCCTCCAATTCCCTGGTTTGGGTGTGGAGTCTGCGACGTCATAAGGCCTCCAATTCCCTGGTTTGGGGTGGGAGTCTGCGACATCATAAGGCCTCTACTTCCCTGGTCTGGGTGGGAGTCTGCGACGTCATAAGGCCTCCAATTCCCTGGTTTGGGTGGAGTCTGCGACGTCATAAGGCCTCAATTCCCTGGTTTGGGGTGGGAGTCTGCGACATCATAAGGCCTCTACTTCCTGGTTTGGGTGGGAGTCTGCGACGTCATAAGCCTCCAATTCCCGATTTGGGTGGGAGTCTGCAACGTCATAAGGCCTCCAATTCCCTGGTTTGGGGTGGGAGTCTGCGACATCATAAGGCCTCTACTTCCCTGGTTTGGTGGGAGTCTGCGACATCATAAGGCCTCTACTTCCCTGGTTTGGGTGGAGTCTGCGACGTCATAAGGCCTCAATTCCCTGGTGGGTGGGGTCTGCGACATCATAAGGCCTCTACTTCCCTGGTTTGGGTGGAGTATGCGACGTCATAAGGCCTCCACTTCCTTGGTTTGGGTGGGAGTCTGCCATGTCATTAGACCTCCGCTTCCCAGAAATGGGTGGGAGTTTGCGACGTCATAAGGCCTCCACGTCCTTGGTTTGGGTGGGAGTCTGCGACGTCATAAGGCCTCTACTTCCCTGGGTTTGGATGGGAGTCTGCGACGTCAAAAGGCTCTACTTCCCTGGTTTGGGTGGGAGTCTGCGACATCATAAGGCCTCTACTGCCTTGGTTTGGGGTGGGAGTCTGCGACGTCATAAGGCCTCTACTGCCCTGGTTGGGGTGGGAGTCTGCGACGTTATAAGGACTCTACTGCCCTGGTTTGGGTGGGAGTCTGCGACGTTATAAGGCCTCCACTTCCCTGGTTTGAGTTGGGAGTCTGCGACCTCATAAGGCCTCTACTGCCCTGGTTTGGGGTGGGAGTCTGCGACCTCATAAGGCCTCTACTGCCCTGGTTTGAGGTGGGAGTCTGCGACCTCATAAGGCCTTCAATTCCTTAGTTTGGGATGGGAGTCTGCGACATCATAAAGCCTCCACTTTCCGTGTCCTGTCCCTTATTGGACCTTCACTCCCCGGAAGTAGGTGGAAGTCTAGGAGATCATTAGACTTCCTACTTCACGGGCTCTCTCCCTCAAAAGTCTCCCACTCCCCGGGAATTGGAGGGTGGGGGTTGGGGGGGGTTGAGTCTGCGACGTGATTAGGTCTCGACTCCCCGAATACACCCTCCCTCATTGGGCCCCCACCCACTTCCCCGGTACTGGGTAAGAGTTTGTGGCGCCATTAGATCTCTTCCCGCGTACTTTCCCACAGTACGCCTCCAGTTTTACAGGTATCGAGTGGGAGTCTGCCACGTCATTAAATCTCCACCTCCTTCCCGGTTACTCTCCCTCAACGGGCTTTTTTTCTCTCTCTGGGTACTGGGTGGAAATCTGCAATTGTCGCGAGGCCTCCACTCCTTAGGGCTGTAGTGACGGGCGGTTTTGCCGAGCAGACCTGGGGAACGGGGCACATGATCCGGAGATAAACAGTTTGTTTTCCTTTTCCACGGTTTAGAAAATTATTTACGTCATTAAACCGTGGTAAGCTGTTTCCATGTGTGGCTGGCGCAGAGGACAAGTGGGAATCATTTGGAGAAATCTCATGGCTGTGAGGTTTGTGTTTGCAGGAAAGAAAAAAAAAAGGTCAAAGAAAAAAAAGAGGGAAGGAGTGGTACTTATAACGATACCCCCTGTTTATATGTTGAAGCGAAATGAGGGACTGACACGCGGCGGGAAAAGGAGGGGCGGCGGGTGGGATGGTGGGGGATCAATTGAAAAGACTTCGTGTGGGCAGCCAGAGCATATGCTCCATTGGTGCCGTCTTCAACAGAAAACCAGACGACAAACTATGTCACTGAAATAACCCCCTTCTTCACACGACAAAGGACAAACTACGTGCTCCAATCATGCCCTTTTATTCAGAAGACCAAAGGAGAAACAATGTGCTCCAAAGATGTCCTTTTCTTTAGACATCCAGATGACAAACTATGTGCTCCAAAGATATCCTTTTCTTTAGAAATCCAGACGACAAACTACGTGCTCCAAGGATGTCCTTTTCTTCAGAAGACCAGACGACAAACTACGTGCTCCAAGGATGTCCTTCTCCTCAGAAGACCAGACGACAAACTATGTGCTCCAAAGATGTCCTTTTCTTCAGAAGACCAGAGGACAAACTATGTGCTCCAAAAATACTCTTCTTCAGAAAACCATACGACAAACTATGTGCTCCAAAGATGTCCTTTTCTTCAAGAAACCAGACGACAAACTATGTGCTCCAAAGATGCCCTTTTCTCAGAAGACCAGACGACAAACTATCTGCTCTAAAGATGTCCTTTTCTTCAGATCAACGACAAAGCATGTTCCCCAATGATGTTTTCTTCACAAAAGATCAGACAACAGACCATATGCTGCAATGATGACGTTTCAGCGAAAAAATCCGAAGACAACTCCGTATTCTAGAACGACACAATGCAACTATGGTAACACCTGTTTAGATGAAAACTTTTCAGATTCATGCTCCATTGTTCATGGCTCAATCTTACTGTCCCTTAATTAAATGTGAGTTTGTTTCGCTTTGCCTTGTACATAAGTTTGTAAATGAATATGTTTACATGTGTAGATATACGTTCATGTGTGTGTGTATATAAGTGTATTATGTGAACAGATCTGTAATGAATAGTTGACGTTGGTGGTATGCATAAAGTGTTGTATGCAAACCTATATTTTTAAAAAAATTGTATGCAAACCTATATTTTAAAAAAGATTTTTTAACTGCATTCTATAGATGTTGTCTCTTCAGAGCACCAGTTGATAAATTTCGTGCTTCAAAAATGCTAACTTCTTCAGAAGACCAGATGAAAACTAAATGTGCTCCAACGATCTCTTTCCCATGCTGAAACAAGACAGGACTTCTGGAACAACCACACTCTCGTCACGATCAGAACAGTCTCCTTCCGGCTGGAACATGTGTACACTATGCGCTCTGGACCTTCAAACTATGCACGATGCTAGACGGGTTACGTGACTTTTTTTTTTTCATGTGACCAATTTTAAACTGCGATATTCTTAGTAATATTCGGGAGCGTGGGCATGAAATGAATAAAATACAGGTTTTCTCTTTGTTGTTTTCCTGCTAAATATTTTTTTTTAACCCATTGAGCGCCTTTAGTCAGTCAGCTGACGCGGAAATAAAAGTGCTTTCCATGTGCCTATGGGCAGTCCCCTGACGTCATGCATTTTTCTTGAGTTTTCATTCGTTACTATTTCTATCAACGGACTCAAATAGAGTTTGCGTAGAAAGCCTTATATGTCTGTAGTCTTAAAATAATATGTAAATGACCACACGTGAGGGAAAGCCCATTTATTCTTATCACTGACTGGGTGACCAGCCAGCACTTCGTGTCTCGCTTGCAAAGATGGCGGCGCAACCTGACAAGCCCAGCGACCAAGTCAACGTATTTACACAGCTGAGCAGGCTCTGCTGATGATTTTTGACAAACACAATAATTTTTTTATTCAACGACTAACTCGAGCATGAAGGTGAGATGATGATAGTGGTGGAATTGCCGACCATATTCGTCAGTTATTGAGTAGGGCTCTGTGACCTCTCAGTGTGTGTTCAGCTGACAGCGTCAGTCGAACGAGCCAGCCAAGTGTGTACTCTGGCACTGCGTGACAGGTGGATCCAGTGATGTTACATCAGTGCGAACAGAGGGGATCGTGCCTGCCGCGGGCGTGACACTGTGCAGACAAAAGTAGGGAAGATAGGATGAAAGAGAGGTTGCCGTTTGAGCAATGAGGAGTGACGTGGGTACGGGGTTTGGGGGGGGGGGTGTGGAGGCGGTGGTCGTGGCACTGGTCAGGTCAGCATCGAGTGCGTGCCGTCATTGATAGACATCCAAACTGTTTTAATAAAACTATCATAGTACAGGTGTAGTGTGACCATACATAACTTATTATTATACACTTTTATTGCTGAAGTGTTCTTGTATGTGATGAGTAAATCCATTTTTGATCGTGCCGCCAAAAATGCTATCCAAACACAACACCAGCCTAACTTACCTTGTATACAACAAACTAACAGAGCAAAAGAAGCCCAGATTCAAAATTCTTCCTAACAATTTCCTCTCAAATAACTGCTATAGAGTTTACATTTTTCTATACTTTTGTATTTTCTGAGAGTCTAGAATTTTTTTAGTCAATTCTATGCACCCCCCAAAACATGAGATTTATCCCCGTCACCTGGGAACAATACCTCAATGATTTGATAACTATTGTAGAGGCACTCATATTGAAACAATTCAGAAGACGTTTACATTGACTTTATGAAGTGATCGGGAACCAGTTATTAAAGGTTCCTGGTCACGTGACACGTTCACGTGGGCAGGTTCTAGCTGCTGGCCACCAATCTGCGGAGTATGAGCGTCTGGAGCGCATATTTACCCGATGTCTTATTTATCCGTCCCCGACGATACCCTCTGTCTCCTAAACCATTGACTTATGCCCCCTTCGTACGGTGTAAAAACCACGTCACTATGCGTCCTTGGTGTTGTGGGTTTCTTTGATGTGTTGGCCAGTGAGACCAGAAGACGACCGCCTGCACTTGTAAAAAGGAAAAGAAAAACTGACTTTCTACATTGTATGGGGTCTCCTTATGGACAATAAAGGACTCAAATCCAGACATCAGCCAACAACAGAATTGATGGCATGATGTGGGATTGCACAAGACCGGAAGCACGGTTCTTACCACTTCTTCCTATCCTTCCTTTCCTCCTTCCTACTCTATGTCCTTCCTTCCTTCCTTCCTTCATTACCTCCCTTCCTCTTCCTTTCCTGTCCTTTCTTTCCTTCCTCCTTTCCTTTCTTCTTCCATCCTTCCTTCTGCCCTTCCTGCCTGCCTGCCATTACTTTCTTCCTTCCTTTCCTTCTTTCTATTCCCTATCCTTCATTCATTCCCCTTCCTCCTTTCCCCTTCCTTCCATCCTTCTATCCCATGCTATCCCTTCCTTCCTTCTTCTCCCTTCCTCCATTCCATCCATTCCTTCCTTCCTTCCTTCCTTGCGCTTCCATTCTTCCTTCCTTCCTTCCCTATCTTTCTTCCCTTCCTTCCTTCCTCCTCCTTCCTTACCTTCCTTCCTTCCTTTCTTTTCCCTACAATCCTTCCTTCCTTCCTCTTTCCTTCCATCCATTCCTTCTTTCCCTTCACCTTCCCTTCCCTCTTTCTTCCCTTGCTTCTTCTTCCCTTCCTTCCTTCCTTCCTTCTTCCCTTGCTTACTTCTTCCATTACCTTCCTTCTTTCCTGCCTTATCCTTTCCTTTCTCTTCCTTCGTTCTTTCCTTCCTTCTTTCACTTCCTTCCTTCCTCCCTTCACTTCCTTCCTACCTTCCATTCCCTTCCTTCCTTCCTTCTTCCCTTGCTTCCTCTCATTCACTTCCATCCCCTTCCTTCCTTCGTTCTTTGCCATCTTTCTCCCCTCCTTCTTCTGGGGGGCCTTCCTCCTTTACTTTCCTTCCTTCCTTCTTCCACTTCCTTCCTTCCTATCTTTCTCCCTTGCTGTTCCTTCTTCCCTTGCTTCCTCTTCTCCCCTTCTTCCTTCATTCCTTCTTTCCTTCCTTCCCTTCTTCCCTTCATTCCATTCCCTTACTTTCTTTCCCAATTGCTTCCGTTCTTTTCCATCCTTCACTTCCTTCCTTCTTCCTTCAACTTCCTTCTTTCCTCACTCTCCTATCATTCTTCGTTCTTTCCTTCCTTCCTTTCCTTCCTATCCATCCATCCCTTCCTTCCTTCCTTCCTTCCATCCTTCCTTCTTCCCCATTCCTTCCTTCCTTCCTGCTTCCCTTGCTATCCATTCTATCCACTTCCTTACCTATCTTTCCTCCTTCCCTTCCTTCCTTCCTTTCCTTCCTTCCTTCTTCCCTTCCTTCCTTCCTATCCTTCCTTCTTCCTTCCTCACGCTCCTTCCTTCCATCCTTCTTCCCTTCCCTTCCTTCCTTCCTTCCTTCCTTCCTTCTTCCCTGTCTTTCCTCCTTCACTTCCTTCCTTCCTTCCATCCTCCTTTCCTTCTTCCTTCTTTCCTCCTTCCTTTCCTTCCTTCCTTCCTTTCCTTCCGTTCCTTCCTTTCTTCCCTTCTTCCGATCTTCCTTCTCTTCTTTCCCTCCTTCTTCTCTTCCATCCTTCCTTCCTTCCTTCCTTCCTTCCTTCCTTCCTTCCTCCTTCTTTCCTTCTCTTCCTCCCATTCCTTCCCTTCTTCCCTCCTTCCTTCTCCTTCCTGTCCTTCCTTCTTTCCTTCCTTCCTTCCTTCCTTACTACCTTCCTCATTTCCTTCCTTTGCCTTCCTTCCTTCCTTCTTTCCTTCACATTCTTCTCTTGTCCTTCCTTCCTTCTTTCCTTCTTCCTTCCTTCCTCCTTAGCCTTCCTTCCTTCTTTCCTTCCTTCCTTCCTTCCTTCCTTCCTTCCTTCTTCTTCACCTTCTTCCTTCCTTCTATCCTGCCTTCCTTCCCATTCTTTCATCCCCCCTTCCTTCCCTCCTTCCCCCACCCACCCCGCCTTCCTTCCTACCTTCCTTCCTAACCGTATCTTACGTGTCTTTGTTTTTTATGTGTTTTTTTGGTTGTGGCGGTGAAGAGAGTGCAAGACCTCTTTTTTTTTTGGGTTTTTGTTTTGTTGTTTGTTTAGTGGGTTCAGACGATTCTGAAACATATAACAAACAGACTCAGACTGATGAAGGATGGAGAAGAAGAGGTGGAAGGGGGAGGGAGGCAGGATTAATGGGGGGGGGCGAAACCGGTGCACAAGTGATGCCCTACTGTGTCTATTCAGCGGGAGAGACAGAAGGAGACAGGGGAATATATGGAGAGAGAGAGAGAAAGAAAGAGAGAGAGAGAAGAGATAAGAGAGAGTGAGAGAGCAGTCAGACAGAGACAGACAGTCAGACCAGACAGACTGGCGAAAGAGGGAGAGAACGGACCAGTCAGACAGACAGAGAGTCAGAAAGACAGACAGTCAGACAACAGACTGGCGGAAAGACGAGAAGAGAGAGAGAGTAGCAGAGAGAGAGAGAGAGAGAGAAGAGAGAGAGAGAGAGAGAGAGAGAGAGAGCTCCATTGGATCCAGTTAATCCTTAAAGTAGTTTCAGTGATAAAGCGTGTTCAGAAAATTTATTTCACAAGAAACTGCGATGTTGATAGATGTTCTATTAAATTAAAGCTTTATCACTGACTGTGTTGTAAAAAACGAAAGGGACCTTCATGGATAATATTCATATGGGGGGGGGAGGGACAGTTGTATTATTTGTATTATTTTAGATTTGGAGACACATACAATTCAGATGGAAGGGCACATTGAGGAAGTGAGAACGCACAGACCGCATAGAAAGAAGATCTTGGTCACGTGTGGTGGTGAGGTCACACAACAGTCTTGGGAAACGTAGACGATGGCGAACAGTAATAGGCACAACGGGACTCAATCAAACTTTGACTCTTTTTTTTCTGATCGTCCGTAGGTCTGGAGAGAAAGATAGAGAGAGAGAGCGAGAGAGAGAGAAGAGAGAGGAGAGAGAGAGAGAGAGAGATAGAGGAGAGCTAGAGAGAGAGAGAGAGAGAGAGAGAGAGAGAGATAGAGAGAGTCAAGTCAGTCAGTTTCCTCCCCAAAGACAGGAATGTATTAATCTGTCGCTGATAATACAGAATGGAGGTTTAAGTCACTTTTAGTTGGAAATCTCTAAGACTGACATGATGCTCTGACGAAGCTGAAAAACCCCGGGGCACGGCGAAAATTTAGGTAAATCCTGAAGCCAAAGTTACCTTGGCTTACGAGTTTTTTAATTTGAATCTACTTCTATCAAGTCTTCTGGACTTCCAACATGGCACCTTGGCCACGAGTGCTTGGTGCGGCATTGTGTGGGAGCGTGTGATTTTTCTTGAGGAAATATATATATATATATAAAAATATATATATATAATATTAAATTAAAAAATATATATATATATAGTAAGTATATATATATACATATATATAATATAAATATTCTTTTCTCTTCTCCTCTATTTCTTTCTAACATCTCCTCACTCTACCCACCATCTGCACTCTCTACTCTCTCTCTCTACTCTCTCTCTCTCTCTCTACTCTCATCTCTCTCTCTCTCTCTGCCTCTCATGTCTCTCTACCTCACCTCTCTCCATTTCTCTCGCTGTCCTCCCTCTCCTCCCTCCCCGCCCCCCCCCCACCTCCCCTCCCGCCCCTTTCTTTCTCTCCCTCTCCCCCCTCCCCCCCTCTCTCTCTCTGTCTCCTCTCTCTATGTCTAACACTCTACTCACCTCCACCTTTCTCTCCTGTCTCTCTCTCTCTGTCTCTCCCCCCCGCCTCCCCCTCTCTCATTCTCTCTCTCTCCCTCCTCTCTCTGTCCTCTCTCTCTCACTCTCACTCTCTACCTCTCCTTCTCTCCCTTTTTCCCTTTCTGTCTTGTCTCTCATCGCCTCCTCTCTCTCTCTCTCTCTCTCTCTTCTCTCTCTCTCATCTCTCTCTCTTCTTCACCTCTCCTCTCTCTCTGTTTCTCGTCCCTCTCTACTGTACTCTACACTTCTTCCGCTCTACTCTCTCTCTCTCTCCTCCTCTCTCTCTCTCTCTCTCGTTCTCTCTTTCTCTCCCCCCCCCCCTCTCTCTCTCTCTCTCTCTCTCCTCACCCCCACTCTCCCTATCTCCTCTCTCTCTCTCTCTCTGTCTCTCTTACCTCTGTTTTCTCTCCCCTCTTCTGTACTCTTCATTTTTTCCGCTTCTTCTCTCTCTCTCTCATCCTCTCTCTTCTCTCGCACTCCTCTCTCTCTCTTCTCCCTCTCTCTCTCTCTCTCTCTCTCCACTCTCCTCTCTCTCAGCCCTCTCTCACCCTCTCTCTCTCTCCCCCTCTACTCTCTCTCTCTCTCACTCTCCCCCTCTCCTCTCTCCCTCTTCTCTCCTCTCTCTCTCTCTACCTCTCTCTCTGCTCATCTCTCCCACCTCCCTCTCTTCCTCCCCTCTCTCGTCGTCTCTCACCTTCTCCCTCACTCTCTCCTCCTCTCACTCAGCCTCTCTCTCTTCTCCTCTCCGCCTCTCTCTCCTCTCGCCTCCCTCTCTCCCTTCTCCTCTCTCTCCCTCTCTCTCTCCCACTCTCCTCACCTCTCATCTCTCCCCCTCCTCTCTCTCCCCTCAACCCTCCCCCTCTCTCTCCCTCTCTCTCCTCTCTCTCTCTCCCACCCCCCTCTCTCTCTCTCTCCCTCCCCCACTCTCTCTCGTCTCCCTCTCTCCTTCTCTCTCTCACCACCCACTCTTCGTCTACTCTCACTCTCGCTCGTCCCCTCGCTCCTCCCTCTCTCTCTCCCCCCCCTCCCTCACTCCTCTCGTCTCTCTTCTCTCTCACTCCCTCTCTCCCCTCTCAATCTCACTCTCCTTCTCCCCTCTCTCTCTCCCCTTCTCCCTCACCTCTCTCTCTCTCTGCCTCCCTCTCTCTCTCTCTCTCCCCCTCTCTCTCTCTTCTCTCACACTCTCTCTCCCTCCTCTCCTCTTCCCTCTCTCTCACTCCCTCTCTCTCTCCCCATCTCTCTCACTCTCTCTCCCTCTCTCCCTCTCTCTCTCTCTCTCCTCTCTCCTCCCCTCACTCTCTCCTCTCACTCCTCTCCCTCTCTCTCTCCCATCTTCTCTCTCTCAACTCCCCCTCTCTCTTCTCTCCTCTCTCTCGCTCCTCCCCATCTCCCGCTCTCCACACCCCCCCCCCTCTCAACTCTCTCCCACTCACTCTCTCTCTCCCTCACCTCACTCATCCTCTCTCTCTCTCTCTCTCTCTCTCCCCTCTCTCTCTCCATCTCTCCTTCTCACTCCTCTCTCTCTCACTCATTCCTCTCTCCCACCTCTCTCTCCTCCATCACTCTCTAGCGACTCTACATCTCCTCACTCTCTCACCTCCTCTCTCTCTCACTCCCTCTCTCTCTCGTCTCCCTGCTCTCTCTCTCTCCCTCTCTCTCTCTCTCTCTCTCTCTCTCTCTCCTCCTCTCTCTCATCTCATTCCCTCTCTCTCCATCTCCTCTTATCCCTGTCCCTTAGATCGGAGAGGGGTGCTTTTTTTGCATATCCTTTCTATCCTCGATAGTGTGTATGTGCGTGTGCGTGCGTGCGTGTGTGTGTGTGTGTGTGGGGTGGTGGTGTGTGTGTGTGTGTGTGTTGTGTGTGTGTGTGTGTGGTGTGTGTGGTGTGTGTGTGTGTGCGCGCGCGCACGTTATGTTGCGTCCTGCGTGCGTGCGTGCCGTGCGCACGCGTGTAGTGTTATATGTGCGGTGTGTTGTGTGTTGTGTGTGTGTGTGTGTGTGTGGTGTGATGTGTGGTGTGTGTGTGTGCATGTGTGTTTCGAGTGGTGTGGTGTGGTGTGGTGTAGTGTGACGTGTTCGGCGCGCGCACGCAAACCAACCACCACCTCCATCACCATCACGACCACCGCATTTC
>CM031615.1:4400886-4410886 GCA_018398815.1 Conus ventricosus
GCCACACACAACAACACACACACGCGCGGCGCGCGCGCGCACGCACGAACGCCACGCACGCACGCAAACGCACGCACGCACGCACGCACAAACACACAAACCACACACACACGACACATTCTCTCTCTCCTCTCTCACACCTCTCCACTCCCCCCCCCCCCCCCCTCACCCTCTCTCCTCTCTCTCTCGTCTCTGTCCTTCCCTTCCTTCACTTTTGCTCCTCTATTTTTAAATTAAAACCCTCTCTCTTAGACACACCTCACAACGCTCGCGCGCATGCACGCCCGCACACACACACACACACACACACACACACACACACACAAACACACCAACACACACATACTCCTCTCTTCTCTCTCTCTAATATTCTAAATCTCCTCTCAGACACACACACACACACACACACACACACACACACTCACACACACACATTCTCTCTCTTCTCTCTCTCTCTCCTCTTCTCCTCTCTCTCTCACATAAACACACACTCACACACATTCTCTTCTCTCCTCCTCGCTCACTCTCTCACACCGCACACATATTCTCTCTCTCTCCCCATCTCTCTCTTCCTCTCTCTCACGCTCTCTACTCTCGCTCTCAACACTCGCTCTCTCTCTCTCTCTCTCTGCTGTCCTCTCTCCTCTCTCTCTTCTCTTTCCACTCTCCTCACACAACACACACACACATTCTCTCATCTCTCTCTCCTCTCTCTCTCTCTCTCTCTCTCATCTCTCTCTCTCTTAAACACACCCACTCACCCCACACCCTCACACAACACACACATGCACGCACTTGCACGCACACCCTCACGCCAGCACAAAGAGAGACAGACAGAAAGACTGATAGACAGGACAAGACAAACGGACAACAGACAGACAGAGAGTCAACAGAAACAACCAAAGAACAACAATCCCGCTCACAAACACACTTCCGAGAACAAAATGAATGCCAAAATACCTAATAAAACTCACGCCCCAATGAAAACTAAAAAAAAACAACAACAACAACACAAACAACACACACACACAACACACACCACACACACAACACACACACACACACACACACCAACCATCCCTTGCAAAAGATTCACCCCTCCAATGATAATAAAATAAAAATGGCCACACGCCGGAACTCACTCGCATGCCCCCTAAAAAAGAGAAAGAGAAGAAAAAAGAGGAGAGAAAGATGGAGAGGTGGGGGGTAGGGGAGGGGTGGAGTATGCAGAGCCGGTAGGAGGGGATGGGGAGGGGAGGGGTGAAAATGACTCCGAAACAACACCCCCGCCGTCACGAGCAATCGGGGAGGCCCCCAGCAGAAAACACCGGCACAGACAAGCCAGGGATCGATACACACTGGGCCCCTTCGCAACACACACGCTCTACTACTCGCGCTGGCTGCGTAGGCGGACTCGGCCGGGGGGGGGGGGGGGGGGGGGGGGGGGGGGTGGGGGGGGGGGGGGGGAGGAGAAGCACGCCCCGGGCCCGAACCTCCGCACATTGATTTGCAGTCTCCGATTACCACCCTAATTACCCGCCAGGAGAACCAATGTTCCGTTTTGGCAAGGGGGGGGGGGAGCAGGGGGGGGGGGGGGGGCGGGCGGTTATGGGGGGGAACTTTTCTTTCTCCCTCCCTGCCTCACTGTTCCCTCCCTTTCCCTCCCTCCCTCCCTCCCTCCCACCTTCCCCTTACCTACTCCTTCTGTAAGTATTTTGATCTACTACGCCTTTTTGTCCGACTTCTGCTACTTGAGTGTGTGTGTTGTGTGTGTGTGTGGTGTGTTGTGGTGTTGAGTGTGAGTGTGTGTAAGAGATAGAGTGTGTGGTGTGTGTGTGTGAGTATGTGCGTGCGCGTGTGTGTGTGTGTGTGCTTGTGTGTGTGTGTTTGACACACAGAGAGAGAGAGAGAGAGAGAGGAGAGAGTGTGTGTGTGTGTGTGTGTGGTGTGTGTGTGTGTGATGGAGTGAGGTGAGTGTGTGTGTGTGTGTGTGTGAGTATGTGTGAGTGTGTGTATGTGTGAGTGTGTGGGTGTGTGTGATGTGGTGTGGTGTGTGTGTATGTTTCTGTAATGTTGTGGTGTGTGTGTGTGTGTGTGTGTGTGTGTGACGTGTGTGTGGAGTATGTGAGGATGTGTGTGTGTGATGTGATATGTGTGTGAGAGAGAGAGAGTATGTGGTGTGTGTTTGTGTGTGAGTGTGTTTGTAATGAGGTGTGTGTGTGGGTGTGTGTGTGTGGTGTGGGTGTGTGTGTGTGTTGTGGTGAGTATGTGTGTGAGTGTTGGTGTGTGTGAATATTGTGTGTGTGATAGAGAGGATGTGTGTGTGTTTGTGTGTGAGTGTGAGTGTGTGTGGTGTGTATGGTGTGTGTGTGTGTGTGGTGTGTGTGTGGTGTGTTCGGGGGGCCTATCCTTCCCTCCTCCTCCCCTCCTCCTCCCTCCTCTTCCTGCCGTTGCCGACTGTCTCGGGGGCTGCCTGCGGGGATCAGTCGGTAACGGTTTTGACTATGTTTTCCTTCCCCTACTTTTCCTTCCCCCCCCAAACCAATGCTTTGGGCCAGCACCCTCAGCATGGGATCGCGGGTTGGACTAGGGGGGTCCCTCTCTCTCTCATCTCTCGCTTCTCTCACCCACCTCACCCTCTCCTCCTCTCTCTCACCTCTCTCTCTCAGCTCACTCCTCTCCTCTCCTCCTCTCCACTCTCTATCTCTCTGTTGTTTGACTATGACCCCCCCCTCCCTCCCCCGCTTGCTAAACCGCCTACTCCCTCCACCCCTTCCACCACCCGATCCCCACTCTCTCCTCTCTCTTCCTCTTCTCTCCTCTCTCTCTCATCCTCTCTCTCTCTCTCTACCCACTCTCTCTCACTCTCTCTCACTCCCTCCCTCTCTCTCTCCCCCCCCCTCACTCTCTCTCTCTCATCTCTCTCCTCTCGTTTTCCCCATGCTTGCGCGCGTTCGTGTGTGTGTGGTGTGTGTGGTGTGGTGTGTGTGTGTGTGCGTGTGGTGTGTGTGTGTGGTGTGTGTGTGTGTGTTGTTGGTGGAGTGTGTGAGGGTGAATAGATGTGTGTTTTGTGTGTGAGTGTGTGTGTGTGTGTGTGTGTGTGTAAGTGAGCGGGCCAACGTGCTCAACAGGTGCGAGTTGTGATAAACGTATAACTAAATAACTATCAAAATTAATTCACCCGTCTTCAGAGCCTGAGTTGTAGTCTATCTTTCTTTCTTTCTTTTTTTTATTCAGTAAATTAGTTTTAGAATGTGGTTTGCCTTGAGCAAACCAACCTTTCTTGTCAAGAAATATTTGTAAAGTTTTATTTTAGTGTGGGTCAAGCTGCTGTTGGCTGGACTGTGAAATTTTTTTTTTTTTTTTTTTTAATTCCCTGATATATATCATTTACACCATTTGACAGATCACATTTTCCACACAACAACAAGAAATACGGATAATAAATCAATGCATAAAAAAAAAAAATGTTGCTTCAAATGCACATTCAAAAACCTGTCAATTTCAAATATCATGAGAAATTTTCAAAAAAAGGAAAAAAAAAAAACACACACAAAAAAAAAAAAACACATGAGAAATGGATACTGGACTACGGGAGATGCGTATTAGGATTTGAGATTTTTGTTGTTGTTAATCGTTTTTTTTTTTTTAAGTATTGTTGTGTAAAAAATCATCGGCATGTAAATTATACCATTCAGCATCAAACCTTTTTTGATCATTGTTTGACTTTAGCATTATAGAGTTCGATTTTGAATCTGCTGCTCACTGGCCCTCTGAAAAACTGAAGCGTATTAAGGCCTACGTCTTTCGCTCTACACTTATAAATATAAGATTTAGCATACCATAAAATAATAAAGTCAAAAATTGACTCAGTTAGCATAATTTGTCGACTCCAAAGATAACAATTACTCGTGTATTTTAATGGTCAACGAATTTCGTGATCCGGCATTTTTTTTACGTTAAATAAATGTTCAAACCTCTTTCCACAAAATTTGCACGTACTTGCACATCCATAAAAAGTGTTGGACTGAATCTCTCTCTTCCATTGCAGAATGTGCAGTTCGTCGTGTTGTCAGACCCATGGCATTTAAAACAATATTTGAGCCAATAATTGCAAACGTTACCATGAATAATTCTAATTTGAAGCCATTTCAATTTTACATCTTTAATTTTGGGACAGTGTGTAAATACTTTATCCAAGAAACCTTCAAATTAAGTTTTTTGTAACCATTGAAAGCAACAGTTTGGGCTTACCGCTCATCTTGAGGTAAAAAATTTTCAATAGTTACGTTATAGCTCCTTATGCTTCTTTTCATAATAATATTAAAAGAAGCCCATGGCATGTTCTGAATTGTGATTTGTATTAATATTATCAGGTTTTTATTCACATTTTCTTTATGAATTCCTTTCATTGAGGAAATCCATCCACAGTATGAGACAACATATAATAGTATAATGCAACATTGGTGCATGAATTCACTTCAAATTCATGAATTGTCCATTTTCCTTCAAAAAATGTTTTAAATTGCATACTTTCCCTATCTCAATTAATTTCATATTTGTTTAATTATCTCATTTCCTGTTTTTAACCTTGTCGGTTATAAAAAACAGGTCAAGGGCTAGAAGTTCAATTAATGTTTGTGGTGTCACGCAAAGATCAAAATTCCCTATAGGCTATTAAAGGTGTGTCTCCAAAAACAAATTATAGCTCATGTATCCTGTACCAAATGCTGGTCCATAATTTTCAATTTTTTTCGATGAATGGATATATATTATCATAACAATGCACTTCCATTAGATATTTTTGTGATTTTAAGTTTTTTAATCCAAAAAGATTTACAAAGCCTTAATGTATATTTTATGTCCAGGTATATTTAAGGCCAACCAGTTTGTTTTAATAGTTTTAAATTGTTGTTTTCCCCCCCCCCTGCTTAATCTATCTTTTTTACCATTCCACAACAAAGTTAAAACACATGTTTTGAAGTTTTGATTAAAGTGGTCAGGTGGTTGGGTAAACAAATCCAAAGGTGAAGAAGCTTAGACAGAATGAGTTGACTTGAAGAACAGCAACACCTTCCAACTGGTTTTATCCAATCTATGAGACCAAAATTTGAATAATATTTTAACTTCCGAAAATTTATCGTCATACTTATCATGTTTTTCCGCATTCATTCCAAGTCTAGAGTACAACCAAACACCGAGTATTAGAATTGGGAAGGGTTCCATTATATTTTTTAGATGAGGACAATATTTTATCTTGGAGTTTTAATGACATCCTAACCATATTGCTTGCGTTTTTTTCACAGTTCAAGAGAGTCCTTGAAACTCTTTCCAAAAGTGTAAGGAGACAAAAGCTTGTTTCAAAAAGAACTTTTTGTCACCATTGTTTACTAATTGAGATGTCTCAGCAAACAGGGATATATTGTGTTCTACAATCAATTTATTTTTATACCTTTTATCTTTTTGACCTACCTTTATCATTATGCTAAAATTTCTTTCTTGCGCATATAATAGAATAAGTAAGGAGAATAATAGGGCTCGCCTGTCTGCATCCTCTTCTAATTATTAAACCAATTAGCAGAGCGCTGACATTTTTACAATAACAGTTGATTTAATAACCTTATAGAAATGTTTCTTCCAGTTTTTTGGGGGGGTGGTGGGGGGACCCCCCACCCCCCATTTATACTTACAACAGGCCAAATACCCGAAAGCCCATAGAAACGTCTTCAACATAAAAATCCCAATCGAAGTGAGTCGAAGGCTATTATTCAAAGTCCATACAGAGCAATAGTCCAGTAAGGTCCTTTTTTCCCCCCCCGCCATTTAAATTAATTAATCAAATCATAAATTAGTCTAATGTTTGTCCGCCCATTAAACTATTAGTCCATGAAACCTGTTTTGATCCTCCAGATGAAGATGGTAAAAACATTTCTTATCATTTTGAAATACAATGAGAAAGCTAATTTGTAATAATTACATTTAGAAGGAAATAGGACCCAATTTTTATATATTCTTTGGGTTTATATCACCGATTTGGTATGCAAATAATTCGTCCCTGCATCTGTGTGTTAAAATACTCCGTCTTTGTAAGATTTCATTTACAGATCTTACAACCATGGGCCCAGTGTTTTCCAAAAGAATTTAAAAGAATTCGGCGCCGAAGCAGTCTGTTACTGGCATTTACCATGCAACATATTTTTCAAAGCTTCGCTTGCTTCCTCTATGTGATTTCTCCTTCCATATATTTTTCCTCATCTTCAGATAACTGTGGAATTTTTTTAACAAGTTTTCTGATTTCACACAACTTTTCAGTTTATCTTTTTCTTGATATAAATTTTCGTAAAATGTTTTTAAACCACCTTCAAAATATCTTTTTTGTTCGTTTTATTATTTTCATTCAACTTTAGTCACTAGTTTATGGTCATTTGATTAACTAATATAGTTTCTGTTTTCACAAGGTTGCAAAAGTATTTTGATATTATTTCAACCAACTGCAATCCATCTTCGCTTTTGAATCATAATAATTACACCATCCATTGTTTGTTCCCTGAATGCTCTTAGTTCTAGTTTTTTTCCTTTCAATTTAATCTTAATTTCAACATCTGTATTTATTCACAAGATTTTCAAGATTTTCAATGCTTTTAAAATCTTGTTCTCTTTTTTTATTTCTGTTGCAGTTATTCTTTTTTCACATTGAGGCGTAAGCTATTGATTTCCCTCGAATTTTCATCAACAGAAAATCCGATTGCAGAAAATTATTTTTATCTGAAATCTTGAATCTGAGTCCAGATTTTATTAACTCAGACAATACTGATTGAACTTGTAATCGCTGATGATCAACTGCGTATTCTTTCATAACTCCATAATTAACATATTAATTTCGTCTACATATTGCTTAACATTTAATAGAGATACATAAATTTCCAGAATCCCTTTTGAATTTTTCACTTTTAAATAACCAAATTTCAAGCATAATGTAACCATCGAATGGTCAGACCGAATAGCCTGGTTCAATGTCATATTTTTCATGATAAATATAAAGCTAATCAGACAATAGAAGAAGTCAGTCGCATTGTTTCAGTGGAGTGTCGTTTTTCCGCCAGGTCTAAATCTCCCTACAGTCCGGATAGTCTTCCCTCCATATATCTGCCAATCCTATTTCTTCCGCATGTTTATGAGTTCTTTCTCTTGCTTTTGATTTTTATCTTGTACATAATTATAATAACAATCTATGAAGTGATCCATTGTGATATTCCAATCACCTACAGCATAAAATTATAAGTATTGTAACTCTTTATTAGTTTCTATAAGTGAATTGAAAATATGGGATATCTTTATTTAGGCCCGTAAAACATTAACCACGAAAACTGTTTTTTCCAAATGACCTAAATGCTTACAATTATGAAGTTTCCGTTTTCGGCTCGTTGTACGTCTGTAATATTGGAATACAAATTATTCCATTCGGAGAAAACAATACAGCTACACCTCTGAATTTGCACGAAACGATGCAATAAGCATTTATATCCCCATTCTTCTGGCAGTTACAATACTTCTCTAGTTTATTAGTAAAAAAGGGTAATCCTTAAACAGTAAATCGAATATTTTATTTCTGTTTTAAATAGTGAAAACATCCCTACGTTTATGTATATCACCGAGCCCTTGACAAATTAATGAAAGCAAATTGTTATGCATCCATGATGTGTTCAGTGAATAAATGTTTCATATATACAAACTTAAAAAAAGCAGAGTAGGCCAAAATCTGATCAGAAATGAGAATGGCACGCCAGTTTCTCCCCCAAAAAGCACAGCTTAACATAACAATGATTCTCATACAATAAACCACGATTTGATAGAGAAGAACATCAAAAAGAAAAAAAAACAAAATATCCATTAATCCATCATACCATCAACAACAACAAAAAACCACAAAAATGTAACAACAACAAAAATATATTTCCATGACCGCCGAGAGCGAGCAAGAGGTGCACAACACTACAACCTAAACTGTAGGACCTAATATCATGTAAGTGATTTAAGACTTCAAAAAAACTTGAGGAACACATGTCCTCTTAAACAGAGATACGCAAAGCATCATATCTACTGTAATTCAATCTATCAACATAAATTCCGTAATTACAGCAATGCACCATGAGACATGATTATTAATTTCAATAAGTGGACTTAAAAAAAGCGCACACCAAAAGATATAGAAACAATATGGGGAAAAACATCATATATTTTCTTTTACAGGCGAAGAGAGGAAACTACCGAATTTTATGAGACAAGCATTCAATACAGGCAGCATGTATATGCGCCACGCGCACGCGTGTAGCCTAAAGGTGCGGGGGGCTTCTAGTCCTCCCTCCTTCTACCCCCATCCACCCAAATTTGGGACCCCCACCCACCCACTCAACACCCACACAGTCCATGGCCACCAGATTCATACCCTATGAATGGTGCTGAATACATCTCATTGGGAGAGAGAGAGAAACGAGCAGAGAGAGAGAGGAGAGAGAGAGAGAGAGAGAAGGAGAGGGGGGGGGGCACAGGGAGAGCAAGGACGAATGGGGCAAAGGAAACAGTGTCTTAATTGTGAACACATCTCGAACCGTTTCCATTTCCAGTCCCCCCCCCCCACCCCCCCCCCCCCCCCCCCCCCCCCCGTTCCCCACACGCGCAAGCTTTACTCTGTGCACGCACGAGCCCATTCAGGCACGATCCGAGGAGCAAGACACGCACGCGTGGTGACACACACCCACACTCCGGCCTTGGAGAAGTATATTTAAAAAGAAAAATAAATTTTTAAAAAAAATGAATTTTACCAACTGTCCACTGCCACTTTGTTCCCGTTTCTTTTATAATGCTTAATCGTCAATGCTCACGAATCAACCTGAACACCAGTTTAGATATGTAAAAGAAATCAACATAGCTATTAACAAGCATAAACACTATAACATTCCTATTTTTTTATTTTTTTTTCCTTTACGGGAAGTGAAAATGACACCAAAGATAGATGGCGTTATGTCATGTATATGAGAAATTTCTAGTATGTTATAGATTATGACGCTTCATTGAAAACGTTTATCACAATGATTTTGAAGTAAAACTGTACTCAGCTGGACCAGAGAAGTATTATTATTATTATTGTTTTTATATTTATGAATACTTACATAACGCCTATCCTCGGCTAGAGACCAAGCTCAAAGCGCTTTCCAATCACACTCGTTTACACAACGGGCTGCCTACCTGGGTAGTGTCGACTGAAGAGCTGCCAGCTGGCGCTTCATTCAGTCGTTTCCCGTGTCATCTAGTCAGTATCGTTCAATATCGTTCACTCAATGTCCTTACTTCCTTCATTCTTTCCCTTTCTCACGCAGGGTGCATGCTATGTGTAACGTGTCATCCATACCAACGGCCACGCTGGCCTTCTCTTCCGAAAGTTGTGTGTGATGGGATTTTACGTGTAATCAAGATGGTATGCGTGCGTTCACACACGGAACCTCGGTTTATAGTCTCATTCGAAGGACTGTATGGGAGATGGAGTCAGAACCAATGTTAACTGCGAGGGGAAATCCCGCTGTTCCGAAACGGCCCGGCGGAGATTCGAACCCGCAACCCCAGGATCACCAAGATTACGAGTCCGGTATGGAAGGTGATGTAGAGATCAGAGGGATAAAGATATTGTTAGTTTCAAAGGGCCATATCAGGATTAGAGAGAGAAAGATATTATTGGTTATAGCCCAGCCGACCGCAAAGGGCCATATCAAGATTACCACCTCGTTGAAGTCAACTCTGGAATAGGTTGTTGTTGTTGTTGTTTTTTAACATGCACACAACACTCATTAAAACAGATTTTTCTAATATCACACCGAAATTTCACTTTTTCAAAATCTTTCTTCCGTAAGATCATAGATCAGATGAAATACTGATCTCTTTCAGAAACTAAAAAAAAAAAAAAAAAAAAAAAAATCACATCGGGCGGGATATCTCTGAACAAGGT
>CM031615.1:4415886-4433386 GCA_018398815.1 Conus ventricosus
TTTATTTTATGTGGGTTTTTCTTTCTTTCTTTCTTGATAGACAGACAGACAGACAGACACAGACAGACAGACAGACAGACAGATAGTTGGATAGATAGATAGATGTGTGTGTGTGTGTGTGTGTGTGTGTGTGGTGTGTGTGTGTGTGTGTGTGTGTGTGTGTGTTCATGTAATCCTCACACGTGATGCAAACGAGAAAATTAGTGATCTTCGTGAGATAGAGGGCAGTCAATTCTTGTACTGATTTTGTGTGTGAGTATGTGTGTTTGTATAATCTGCTATAAATAATCTGTAATCTGCTATAAATAATCTGTAATCTGCTATAAATAATCTGATTGAATCTGGCTCGATACCTTGTCAAACGTTTTGTGACTGGAAGACGTTGCCTGCGCCATTTTGACTCTCCGCGCCTCATTTTTAACCGACGTTTGTCCATCTGTCCAAACTGCCTGGCTTAGAAATCTAAATATCTCTTTCCTGGGGTACGTGGCACGTATAAGCTTTTTATTAAGATTTGCACTGTAAGAAATAACAGAGAGATACTGCGGAGGTTTAACGGTCATGACAACGAATGAGGATTACTGTCGAGATTTACAAGGCAAGACATAAGTTAGGTTTACTGCAAAGGTTGGCAAAGTAAGGCAATAGGAGGATACTGCTGAGGTTAACAGATTCAGAGAAGAAAATCTCAAACAAAAACAGGGTTTTTGTTGAGGTTGCTTAAAGTTTACAGGGTTTTCGTTTAGGTTTAGAGGACAAGACAAGAAAAGAGGGCTTTTTGTTTAGGTTTACAGGACAAGACAAGAAATGAGGGCTTTTTGTTTAGGTTTACAGGACAAGACAAGAAAAGAGGGCTTTTTGTTTAGGTATACAGGACAAGACAAGAAAAGAGGGCTTTTTGTTTAGGTATACAGGACAAGACAAGAAATGAGGGCTTTTTGTTTAGGTTTACAGGACAAGACAAGAAATGAGGGCTTTTTGTTTAGGTTTACAGGACAAGACAAGAAATGAGGGCTTTTTGTTTAGGTTTACAGGACAAGACAAGAAATGAGGGCTTTTCGTTTGGGTTCACAGGACAAGACAATAAAAGAGGGTTTTGTTGAGGTTCACTGGAGAAGACAATAAAAGAGGGTTTTGTTGAGGTTCACAGGAGAAGACAATAAAAGAGGGTTTTGTCGAGGTTCACAGGAGAAGACAATAAAGAGGGTTTTGTTGAGGTTCACAGGACAAGACGATAAAAGAGGGTTATGTTGAGGTTTACAGAACAAAACAATAAAAGAAGGGTTTTGTTACGGGACATGACAATAAAAGGTTTTTTTACGGGACATGACAATAAAAGGTTTTTTAGGTTCACAGGACAAGACAATAAAAGAAGGGTTTTGTTACAGGACATGACAATAAAAGAAGGGTTTTGTTACAGGACATGACAATAAAAGAAGGGTTTTGTTACAGGACATGACAATAAAAGAAGGGTTTTGTTACAGGACATGACAATAAAAGAAGGGTTTTGTTACAGGACATGACAATAAAAGAAGGGTTTTGTTACGGGACATGACAATAAAAGAAGGGTTTTGTTACGGGACATGACAATAAAAGAAGGGTTTTGTTACGGGACATGACAATAAAAGAAGGGTTTTGTTACGGGACATGACAATAAAAGAAGGGTTTTGTTACGGGACATGACAATAAAAGAAGGGTTGTGTTTTTTTATTTACAGGACAAGACAATAAAAGAGGCTTATTGTTGAGGTTTACAGAACAAGATAGTAAAAGAGGGTCTTTGTTGAGGTTTACAGGTTATGACATAAATGGAGAGGGGTTTTTTTTATTGAGGTTTACGGGTTTAGACAACAAAAGAGGGTAGTTGTTGAAGTGTACAGGTAAAGACACTAAAACACGGTTCCCGCGGAAGTTTCCAGGCTAAGACAATTTATAAAGTGTTACTTCTGAGGTTCACTGAAACTGTTACCACTGACGCTTACATGGTAACGGAATAAAGCAGGGTTACTGTTGGAGTTTACAGGTTAAGCGATGCTGATTATACCTCAACACGATTACGGCGACCGTGTTAGGCTCTAGAGTAGGTTAAAATAAGAACGATCTGCAACTTGAAATTCGAACGTTAAGTAAAAAAAAAAATTATAAACTTTCTAGGCCTGCGCCCAGGCGGATTTGAAGTCTGAGGTAAGTTGGGTCTCTACCTACAACTGTGTTCCATTGTTCGATGATGGTGCTTAGGGTGAGTTTGAACTGGTTTTAGAACATTACGCTTCAGCAAAGTTTGTTTTTTTGTGTGTGTTTTTTCATCCGTCGCTTCAATGACTTTATTTCCAATCCTGCTAATTCTTCTGCGGTGGTTAGAATTTGCGTGGGCGCTCTTTTTTTTAGCGGAGAATGAACTCTGGATGGTTATACTGGTGTGGTTTCGACGTGCCATGCCATAAAAGACGTAATTCTTAACTCTTTTGTAAGTTTGTTTTCGTAGTACGTTTGCATAACTCTCTCTCTCTCTCTCTCTCTCTCTCTCTCTCTCTCTCTCTCTCTCTCTCTCTCTCTCTCTCGTCTCTCTCTCTCTCTCTCTGTCTCTCTCTCTCTCTCTCTCTCTCTCTCTGTCTCTCTCTCTCTCTCTCTGTCTCTCTCTCTCTCTCTGTCTCTGTCTCTCTCTCTCTCTCTCTCTGTCTGTCTGTCTGTCTCTCTCTCTCTCCCTCTCTCTCTCTCTGTCTGTCTGTCTCTCTCTCTCTCTCTCTCTCTCTCTCTCTCTCTCTCTAACTTAACCTAATTACGAGCAATCGCCCTTGGAGTTAACTCGACAAGGTGACCGGAGAGTGACCTAACAAAGGAAACACCCCTACCAAAACGGACGTACATGTGTTGGTACCGCGCAGATACGCCCCCTACATTCCCAGACGTTTCTGCCAGCCGTTGGCGTTGGTTGGTAGGCCTAACGGTGAGAATTGGCTGAGTTGTGTTGCAGGAGAGAAGAGCGAATTGAAACATAGGCCTCACCTTACAGTACGGTCAGAATCAGAAGCAGAGCCGCTATCCGGTGACTTGGTTGGAATCCTCGTTAACGTCCAGATCGTGTGGTCCGTTTTTGGATTCTATCTGTCTTCAGGTTCACTGCCCTTTCCCTATCTGTTTCCTCCTCCTCCTCCTCCTCCTCCTCCTCCTCCCTCATTCCTACACTCACTTCTCCTCCTCCTCGTCTTATTCTTCTTCTTCCTCTGCTTCTTCTTCTTCTTCTTCTTCTTCTTCTTCTTCTTCATCTTCTTCTTCTTCTTCCTCTTCCTCTTCTTCTTCCTCTTCTTTTTCTTCTTCTTCTTCTTCTTCTTCTGCTTCTTCTTCTTCTTCTTCTGCTTCTTCTTCTTCTTCTTCTTCTGCTTCTTCTTCTTCTGCTTCTTCTTCTTCTTCTTCTTCTTCTTCTTCTTCTGCTTCTTCTTCTACTTCTTCTTTTTCTTCTGCCTTTCCGCGATTCTCTTGTTTTCTTTTGCAGCCGTTCAAGACACCATTCATCTTGCTTGCATCGCACTTGTTGTGGGTTGGAAACGGAAATTAGTTGAATTCGAAACAAGGCTGTTTCAATTCCATCTTTGTTTCTCATTTCCTGTCTCTTTCCTTTATGGGTGTGAAATATGTTTCGGGGCTACGTAAAAGCCGATTTCTGTAAACTGACTTGCGATTGGTAGAAAGAGACGTTAGCATTACCTTGTTGTTACGGTGCACGAGTATAGAAACACAGCACGGGAAAAGCCAGTGCTTGTCTGTATGGAAAGAGGGGAGAGAGTGGGGGGGGGGGGGGGGGCACGGAGGCAGTGAAAAGGCTGCAATAAAACATGAAAACTGTTCATTTTGGTGGCATTGCTGTTTGTTCGCCCGTCCCATGTCAGTATCCCCCCCCCCCCCCGACATTCACAGTTGCGATGGAAACTGGAATCTGACCGAGGGCCATCACACGGTGACAGTCAGCGGGAGTGGTATCAACAAGCGCTGAAACTCTTCAGTGCCAGTCAAAACAGAGCGACGGCAACAGGCGGTCCATCTGGAGTTGAACCCTTTCGATGACAAGAGCAAACACAGAATTACTGGGGCGTCCCAAACGAAGGAGTAAGCCGTTGAACAAGGCAAATTGTGTATTGTCGTTGTAATGTGTTTCGTTGCCATTCTAACCCGTTGACAGGCAAATTTATTTGGTTGTTGTAATGGGTTCGTGCCTCTTTTTGGCGCGGGCCCAGTAATTCTGATTTGGCTCTGGTTTCCAATTCCATCGGCAGTTCTCCGCTCTTTGGAACTTGCGTACAGTCCCAAGGGAGTGACAGCCATCATCGTGAAGCTGGGTTGACCCTTTCGATGCTAGCTGTTCGTTTCGAGCATTTTCCAGCCCAGTGGGTTGGTTCCATCGTTTGGAGCGTTGTTCATTCCCATATCTGCTGTAGCCATTCCTTCGTTTGAAGCGTTGTTCATTCCTCATATCTGCTGTAGCCATTCCTTCGTTTGAAGCGTTGTTCATTCCCCATATCTGCTGTAGCCATTCCTTCGTTTGGAGCGTTGTTCATTCCTCATATCTGCTGTAGCCATTCCTTCGTTTGAAGCGTTGTTCATTCCCCATATCTGCTGTAGCCATTCCTTCGTTTGAAGCGTTGTTCATTCCTCATATCTGCTGTAGCCATTCCTTCGTTTGAAGCGTTGTTCATTCCTCATATCTGCTGTAGCCATTCCTTCGTTTGAAGCGTTGTTCATTCCTCATATCTGCTGTAGCCATTCCTTCGTTTGAAGCGTTGTTCATTCCTCATATCTGCTGTAGCCATTCCTTCGTTTGAAGCGTTGTTCATTCCTCATATCTGCTGTAGCCATTCCTTCGTTTGAAGCGTTGTTCATTCCCATATCTGCTGTAGCCATTCCTTCGTTTGAAGCGTTGTTCATTCCTCATATCTGCTGTAGCCATTCCTTCGTTTGAAGCGTTGTTCATTCCCCATATCTGCTGTAGCCATTCCTTCGTTTGGAGCGTTGTTCATTCCTCATATCTGCTGTAGCCATTCCTTCGTTTGAAGCGTTGTTCATTCCTCATATCTGCTGTAGCCATTCCTTCGTTTGAAGCGTTGTTCATTCCCCATATCTGCTGTAGCCATTCCTTCGTTTGAAGCGTTGTTCATTCCTCATATCTGCTGTAGCCATTCCTTCGTTTGAAGCGTTGTTCATTCCTCATATCTGCTGTAGCCATTCCTTCGTTTGAAGCGTTGTTCATTCCCCATATCTGCTGTAGCCATTCCTTCGTTTGAAGCGTTGTTCATTCCTCATATCTGCTGTAGCCATTCCTTCGTTTGAAGCGTTGTTCATTCCTCATATCTGCTGTAGCCATTCCTTCGTTTGAAGCGTTGTTCATTCCCCATATCTGCTGTAGCCATTCCTTCGTTTGAAGCGTTGTTCATTCCTCATATCTGCTGTAGCCATTCCTTCGTTTGAAGCGTTGTTCATTCCTCATATCTGCTGTAGCCATTCCTTCGTTTGAAGCGTTGTTCATTCCCCATATCTGCTGTAGCCATTCCTTCGTTTGAAGCGTTGTTCATTCCTCATATCTGCTGTAGCCATTCCTTCGTTTGAAGCGTTGTTCATTCCTCATATCTGCTGTAGCCATTCCTTCGTTTGAAGCGTTGTTCATTCCCCATATCTGCTGTAGCCATTCCTTCGTTTGAAGCGTTGTTCATTCCCCATATCTGCTGTAGCCATTCCTTCGTTTGAAGCGTTGTTCATTCCTCATATCTGCTGTAGCCATTCCTTCGTTTGAAGCGTTGTTCATTCCCCATATCTGCTGTAGCCATTCCTTCGTTTGAAGCGTTGTTCATTCCCCATATCTGCTGTAGCCATTCCTTCGTTTGAAGCGTTGTTCATTCCTCATATCTGCTGTAGCCATTCCTTCGTTTGGAGCGTTGTTCATTCCCCATATCTGCTGTAGCCATTCCTTCGTTTGAAGCGTTGTTCATTCCTCATATCTGCTGTAGCCATTCCTTCGTTTGAAGCGTTGTTCATTCCCCATATCTGCTGTAGCCATTCCTTCGTTTGAAGCGTTGTTCATTCCTCATATCTGCTGTAGCCATTCCTTCGTTTGAAGCGTTGTTCATTCCTCATATCTGCTGTAGCCATTCCTTCGTTTGAAGCGTTGTTCATTCCCCATATCTGCTGTAGCCATTCCTTCGTTTGAAGCGTTGTTCATTCCTCATATCTGCTGTAGCCATTCCTTCGTTTGAAGCGTTGTTCATTCCTCATATCTGCTGTAGCCATTCCTTCGTTTGAAGCGTTGTTCATTCCCCATATCTGCTGTAGCCATTCCTTCGTTTGAAGCGTTGTTCATTCCTCATATCTGCTGTAGCCATTCCTTCGTTTGAAGCGTTGTTCATTCCTCATATCTGCTGTAGCCATTCCTTCGTTTGAAGCGTTGTTCATTCCTCATATCTGCTGTAGCCATTCCTTCGTTTGAAGCGTTGTTCATTCCCCATATCTGCTGTAGCCATTCCTTCGTTTGAAGCGTTGTTCATTCCTCATATCTGCTGTAGCCATTCCTTCGTTTGAAGCGTTGTTCATTCCCCATATCTGCTGTAGCCATTCCTTCGTTTGAAGCGTTGTTCATTCCTCATATCTGCTGTAGCCATTCCTTCGTTTGAAGCGTTGTTCATTCCTCATATCTGCTGTAGCCATTCCTTCGTTTGGAGCGTTGTTCATTCCTCATATCTGCTGTAGCCATTCCTTCGTTCCTTCGTGTACACCGTGTTCATGCTGACTGCAGTTTGGGCAGTATTGTGTTGAGCACTTTTGATATCATCATGTCTGTGACGTCTGAAGACAACATTCTGGTCGAAAATGCACTAGTTTGCCTCGAAGTGGTTATTGAATGAACGGGGTTTTGTTTTTTTTACACCTTGCTTTGTGTGTTTATTAGTGTTTAACTTCGTTCTTGGAGCCGCTGTTACCTGTTTCATTCTCCGGTGTGTGCTATGCAATACAATTACCGTCGTTTTAAAGCCTATCATGTGTGTCCTCTTCCTCTTACAAGAAAGAGCTACTAGTCATGCAGTAGCGTCCCGTGAATCTGTGTCAAAAGCATTGTCGAGCCAGACTGCAGGGTTATTCAGTGCTGCTGACGCTGAAAGGGTTAAAGATGTGAGCGGCATATGCAGTATTCACCATTCGTCTGAAACTTTGCTTTATCGGTCGCGTAGCCTGGCATCTATATAAATAGGTATCATCATCATCATCACCACTACCATCATCATCATCATCATTATTATTATTATCATCATTATCATTATTATTATTGTTGTTGTTGTTATCATTACCATCAACATCATCAACATTATCATTATTATTATTATTGTTGTTGTTGTTGTTGTTGTTATTGTTATTATCATCATCATCATCATTATCATTATTATTGTTGTTGTTGTTGTTGCTATTGTTATTATCATTACCATCATCATCATCATCATCACCATCATTATCATCATCATCACCAAGAGTACTTCTATAGCGCATATCCTCGATTGGCGACCGAGCTTTCAGCTATTTATGGTCCATGCTCTCTTTCACACAACGGGCTACCCGGGTAGAGCTGACGATATAGCTTCCCGCTGGCGACTGAATCAGTCATTTCCCATGTCATCCCGTCATTACCAACCACTCACATTTCCGCTATCATTCTTTCCATTTTTCACACAGAATGCATGCTGTGTGTAACACGTCATCCATACCAACCGGCTTACTGGTCTCTTCCGAAGGATGGTAATGGGGTTTTACGAATGTGCAAGACATAATGCGTGCATTCACGTACGGAACCTCGGTTTATAACAGTCTCATTCGAAGGACTTTTTGGAAAATGGAGTCAGAACCAATGTTAACTCCGAGGGGGGAAAAACGTAACGAAACGGCTCGGCGGAGATTCGAACCTGCAATCCCAGGATCACCAGGGTCACGAGTCTTGTGCTGTACCATGTGAGCTGTTCTGGCCCTAATACATAAATGAGAGAGAGAAAGAGACAGACAGACAGACAGACTGACAGAGAGAGCTACGTATTGATACCAGAGAGAGAGAGAGAGAGAGAGAGAGAGAGAGAAATGGGGGGGGGGTGCAATTTCCGTTTTAGTTTCTCTGCGTTTATAATCACCTTAATCTTCCATCAAGACAAGATGAATGCTGTCACCAAAGGCCGGTGTAAGTCTTTTCTGAATATTTATTCTTCTTTCGTTTTAAATGCACCATGACTAAACCAATCACAAAGAAAGCGATCTGCTGTAGCCTACAGTGTGACGTGACACATTGTCTGATCGACAGTCACGCGACCATTTCAACAGCCGACTGGGGGACCCCTTTCTCGAAGCCCACAACATAACGTTCTTTAATTAAGAAGACGGTTTCTTTTCGACAAATATCAAGACTGACTGTCTTGTAACACATCTTCTTTGTTGGGGCAAACTAGTTTCGTTGAAAAATATCTATTTCGTTGAAATGTGCCGGTTTTGTTTAAATATGATATTTTATATATATCTATATATACATATATATATATATACATATACATATATATATATATATATATATATAGATAGATAGATAGATAGATAGATAGATTAATGTAGTTAAAATACCCAAAATGATTTTGATAGTGCTCGACCCCTTGAGGAGCAACATTTGTTAAAATAGGTTTTTAAAAACAGAATCTACAAATTTGTTTCGAGCGCGTTGCGCTGTCATCAGGATGGTTTTTGGTTTGCCCACCGCCGATGTTATATAGCGTGTGGGCTCCCGTTTGCGGTTGTTTGCACGTGCGGGTTGGCTGCACGTGTTTTTTGGGGCTTTCAGGTTTTTGTTTTGGGTGTGTTCACTAACAACGATTTCCATTTATGCCTGCAGTTGTTTACTATTTCTGTTTTGGTGTTTAAAGTTGCTAAGTGTGGTTTGCATAGTATTAACCATTTTTCAGTTAAACATAGGTTGCACCTTTTTGAAACATTGCTGTATGGTGATGCTCTTTTTATGATTTTCCAGGATATATTGTAGCTTGTTTTTGCGTCTTTAAGTTTCCAGATATATTTGCTCAGTTCTGTTTGGTTTTTATATTTATCTTTATTAAATGACTGTTTGTGGTTTGCATATCTGGTTTTGAAGTGGTTTTCAGTGATCCCCATGTATGTTTCTTTATCATTTTCTGATGTCACAGTGGCTTGGTATACAATGTTGTTGTGAAGGCATTTATTGCTCAGGGGGCACTGCTCTTTTTTGATGCAATTGCAAGATTTCCTTTCTTCACCCTTCTTTGCTGTGTTGGTTTTCATTTTATTAGATGCGTCAATTAAATTTTTGAGGTTGGGCATGCATGAATACGATAGCTTGACGGTGTTTTTGTTGAATATTTTATGATAAAGAAACATACATAGGGATCACTGAAAACCACTTCAAAACCAGATATGCAAACCACCAACAGTCATTTAATAAAGATAAATATAAAAACCAAACAGAACTGAGCAAATATATCTGGAAACTTAAAGACGCAAAAACAAGCTACAATATATCCTGGAAAATCATAAAAAGAGCATCACCATACAGCAATGTTTCAAAAAGGTGCAACCTATGTTTAACTGAAAAATGGTTAATACTATGCAAACCACACTTAGCAACTTTAAACACCAAAACAGAAATAGTAAACAACTGCAGGCATAAATGGAAATCGTTGTTAGTGAACACACCCAAAACAAAAACCTAAAAGCCCCAAAAAACACGTGCAGCCAACCCGCACGTGCAAACAACCGCAAACGGGAGCCCACACGCTATATAACATCGGCGGTGGGCAAACCAAAAACCATCCTGATGACAGCGCAACGCGCTCGAAACAAATTTGTAGATTCTGTTTTTAAAAACCTATTTTAACAAATATATATATATATATATATATATATATAATATATATATATATATATATATATATATATATATATATCAGCTTAGAACCATTCTTATCGTAATCTGGAACAATTGGTTTGGACGTTTCCAGCTGCATTTTCCTTCTTTTTTTTTTCAAAGAAAGACGGCAGAACCAAGTTCGAAGATCAATGAATATCGAAAGCAAGGACCTTCTGAATCATTCGCCCTGTTGTTTCCCCGGCTATCAGTCCTAATGAGAGGAGGGGAAACCCGTGGGATAGTCCCCATAGATAGTGAGTCGTCTATCCTCACCACTGACTGACGCTTCTTCTTCTTCGTACGCAGGCTGATACTCCTGCGGACACTCCCTATTATGGACAGGCAAGTATTAATCCCATCTACCCAACAAAGGGAGTGGCGCTTTGTGTGCATGACCGTTTTTTTTATCCCACCATTAAGGCAGCCATACTCCAGCTTCGGGGAAGGTGTATGCTATGTGTAACGTGTCATCCATACCAACGGTCAAACTGGCCTTCTCTTCCGAAAGTTGGTGATGGGATTTGACGTATGTGCAAGATGTTATGCGTGCGTTTACACACGGAACCTCGGTTTATAGTCGCATTCGAAGGACTGTATGGTGAATGGAGTCAGAACCAATGTTAACTGCGAGGGAAAAATCCCTTGTACCGAAACGGCCCGGCAGAGATTCGAACCCGCAACCCTTGGATTACGAGTCCGGCGCTCTACCAACTGAGCTAGTCCGGCCCCCACTGACTGACACTGACTCACTACCCACATTACGTGGCCCCCGCAGTTGGCCTGACTTTTTTGGTGTCATCCCATCCCACCCCCACCCCCATCCCACTCACTTAGATACTATCTGAGACAGACGGTGAAAAGCCCCCCCGTCTCTGAACTACTCTGTCAACATTCTCCCAAGAGAGGTACGTTCTGATTGAGTCATTGACTCAGCAACGCCTGGGGGAGACCAATGGCAACGATTGGTATCAAATCACCTGATTGGCTCCATTGACTTTGATTGGTCATTCGGTCAGCGAGTTTGGGGGGGAGGGGGGTGGGTGGGGAGGGGACCCCTCCAACTGATTGGTATCAATGACTGAATCGAGTCCACTGACTTGATTGGTCACTCGGCCAGCAAGCCGGGGAACAGTGTGGCCTGACCCGCTTCGGTGACTCAACCCGGTCCATCACAGTCTGGATCGGTGCCATTGGGTGGGCGGCCAGTCAACAAACGGCAAGTCCTCACAAAGAACAGCGCTATCTTTGCCCGATGGAGCGGAGTAGATCATCAGTATCGTATTTTGGAGAATTGCTCGTAATACCTGATGATGAGATTCACTTTCTCTCTCTCTCTCTCTCTCTGTCTCTGTCTCTGTCTGTCTGTGTCTGTCTGTCTGTCTCTCTCTCTCTCTCTCTCTCTCTCTCTCTCTCCTCTCTCTCTCTCTCTCTCTCTCTCTCGCTCACTCGCTCGCTTTCTCTGTCTCGGTGTCTCTGTCTCTCTCTGTCTGTCTGTCTCTCTCTGTCTCTCTCTCTCTCTCTCTCTCTCTCTCTCTCTCTCCCTCCCTCCCTCCCTCCCTCTCTCCCCCTCTCTCTCTCTCTCTGCGCAACAGAACGGATTGGGCGCACCAAAGTTACACCGGGGAAGAAAAAAAAAAAAACGAATTAGTCACACACGCTCACGTACTCCACCCAGCATTTCTATCGTCGCTATCACCACTGAAACATTTGACGTTATCGTCGTTCCTTCGCCAAGTGCCAGACGGCTGAAACGCGTTGACGAGAACGAAACTGAAATGTCCACACTAAAACCAAGCTGACAAATGGCACCGGGCGATCGCCGGCCCGAAAGAGCCGGGGGGAAGTGACGTAATTGATGGTTCTTTAATGCCTTCGCTTTGACGCCTCCGAATCTAGACCACGGCTAATGTAGTGGGGGGGGGTGGGGTGGGGGGTTATTGCCACACCAAATCTGATGACCTGCGCTGGAATTATGACATGGGATTATCAAAAGAGTAATCAGCGATGACGGATTAGCGTGTGTGGGGGAGGGGGGGGGGGAGGAGAGGTAGCGAGGGAGGAGGAACAAGGGGAGAGGGAGGTGGGGGTGAGGGGTGGGATGGGGGGGGAGATAAAGGAAAAGGGGTTGGCGAAGTACGTTTGAATAAACTAACAACATGAGCAATGGAGGAGAGATGAACTGGTGATAATAATGAGTTTGATGTCGTTGTCTTATCTTCTGGTGCCGCCTTCATGACGTTACGTTACGTTCCCATCCTTTATTCCGGCTCTGTCATACGCAGCCACACCCAGCGTCTGTCATGTAGCAGCCCCGCCAAACCATCAAATCACGGGGGTTCAGCTGTATCAGGTAGTAAGGAGGGGCGGGGGGGGGGAGGTGAGTCACCACAAGAGAAGCCATCGCTGCTGTTGGGTGAGTTCCTTGGTATTGAGTGTGGTACCTGTTCTGATAGCGCATCTCTAGTAAGCCCCTCAGCTTAGTAGGAAGAAGCTCTCGGGAGAGCTTGACAGCGGACGGTCTTCGGAGAAGAAACAGCCCTCAGACGAGTGTTTCGGTTCTAAACTCCTTACACTGTTTGGGGACCTGGCTCCATCCAGGTCATGATTCCCAAATGCCCTTTTATCGCCAATCTTTTTTTTTTTTTTTTTTTTTTTTTTTTTGTTCCTGGCGCTGCCGGGATTCGGACCCGCAACTTTTGGATGGGTGGGCGTCTTATTCTCTATTCTATGCTTCTCTCGAAGAAAGTTCTCCAGTACGAACGTCCTACCACAGTCCCCATGAACTGGCCAGCAGTGAAAACTGGTACGAACTCACCGTAGAAACGGACGGGGAAGGTACAGCTTCGAACTGATGCTGTTTTCAGCCCAGCCGACCGCAGGGGCTGGGGGGGGGGGGAGTATATACCAAGGTTGTTACTATATCACGATCCATTCTGTTACGTGGAGCGCGAAACCATGAGTAAAGCACAGCCGCCCTTAACAATTTAAGGCCGTGACTTTTATGACGATCAGTGGGGAGGGAGGAGATGAACCAGTATCCCGTGTCAGTGTATGGTGTAACTTTGGTCTTCAATCATCTATCATGGTGTTGAACACTCAGTTTGTATGTGCACGGTCGTGGCGACTCAGGGGAAGAAAGCCAGTGCTGGAGAGTTTCAAAATCTTCCAGAAATTCAAGAAATTGTTTCTGTGCTTATGTGGTCAAAACAATGAGGGCTAAGGAATGTCTGGAGTGACAGTACACGCGATTACTAGGTGGTCTTATTTCGGGTTTGTCTCGGCTCTAGGAATCAATGATCAACTTTAAAAATCCATCCATATTAGGACTGTCCACGTGAAAACAGAACCCAGTGTTGTAATCGCTGGATTTTTTTCTTCCAGATCGTGGGCTAGGTCGGATTGCTAACTTTCCCAGTGCATAAGTGAGGGACGAACGCCAACGCGCTTTGTGTGCGGCATATATTCACAGTTTCCATTCCTTTCAAAGAAAAGAAAAAAAAAACGTCTGCACAAAATCACAGAACTCGTTTAGAATTTCACCTGACCCCAGAGGCAGAAGACCCAGAAACACCTGGAGACGGGACCTGGAAGCGGACACCAGGCAGATGGGTTACAGCTGGAGCGAATTAGAACAGATTGCCCAGGACCGTGGCCGTTGGCGGGCAGTAGTTGATGGCCTGTGCTCTGCCAAGAGCGATGGGCCTAAGTGAGAAGTAACAGAGGCAGACCTTGGATGCTGAAGCAGTCCTGTTCCAGACGCTGATATTGTTGGTCCTGAGTTTTTCTCCTCTGCTGCTAGGTCACCTGTCAGGTTAGACCTACTGATGTTCGTGTTGAAGGGAATGGTGAGCAGTCATCCAGATATCCTCCGATAGGTTTATATGCTGTGCAACATGTGCTAGGAATCCCACGGGAAAATGTCGCCTTGACCCATGGATTTCATGATAATTCAAACTGAGGGCCAACATTGGGATCTGGTAGACTGAATTCATGAGACACACACTGAGGCTACGCCTCATGCCTTCATTTATTAGAGGGATTCGGCCAAAAGAAGAAAAAGAAGGGCCCGCAGTCGGATGGCCAAAATATTTGCCTGCGGAACTGACAATCACAAGTTCGAACCACTCAATGGGTGGCATTCTTATGGCTTGAAATCCCTCCATGTTCATCAGAAGAAACATTGGTACTTGATTCAAGTCAGGGGAAGGTAAAGGCGGGGGAAGGAGAGCGATGAGCTCTGCCTTCTGGATACCATACCCTGCACACGTTAAGCTTCTGACGAGTCGCTGTTCCCACAACCATTTTGTTATAGAACTTTGCTCTATTTTTAACCTATTGGCCAAAAAAAGCATCATTATACAATAAGAAGCAATTCCCGGAGACAATACCTATTTTAATCACCCAGGTGAATCAAAGACAAAGACACGGTGTTTTTTTTCAACGTATCCCATCCAATGATCTTCATCGTGATGTTCATGACTCAAAGAATAAACATCAAAAACAACAGCGTTGTATGTACCGGTCAACCCTTGCGCTGAAACGTACGTAGAGCGGCATGCGTAATCGTCGGAGGAGTTCAAGTCACGTCTTTCCCAGCTAAAAGAGTTCAAGGGTGTGTGAGCATGGGATTTCTGTCTGTCTCTTGAGATTAGAATGGTTGATCTCTCTCTCTCTCTCTCTCTCTCTTCTCTCTCTCTCTCTCTTTCTCTCTCTCTCTCTCTCTCTTTTCTCTCTCTCTCTCTCTCGTTCTCTCTCTCTCTCTCATTCTCTCTCTCTCTCCCTCTCTCTCTCTCTCTCTTGAGATTAAAATGGTTGATCTCTCTCTCTCTCTCTCTCTCTCTCTCTCTCTCTCTCTCATCCATCAGTCTTATCGCAGACTGTTTGTCACACAGGTTCAACGGTAACATCTTCATGGCGAGATGCTCCCAGTCTGTCAGAAAACGTGTCTAAAAATACGTGGGCCCAGTTGCATACGTTACCCGTTTTAAGGTTAGGTTCTGCTGGCGTAGCACCCGTGGGTGACCGCGGAAGAGTCAACAAGGGAACGGTGGGGGGGGGGGGGGGGGCAGGGGGAGGGGGGGCACTACTGTATTCCACTGAAACTGACGGGGTTATCGCAGAAAGTTCACGGGGCTATGTTCTATTAGTTTAGAACTAATGGTTACCGCAGAAAGTTCATAGCGCTATGTTCTGTGAGGTTGGAACTAATGGTTATCGCAGAAAGTTCACAGGGCTATTTTTCTGTGAGTTTGGAACTAATTCTTACCGCAGAAAGTTCATAGCGCTATGTTTTGTGAGTTTGGAACTAATAGTTATCGCAGAAGGTTCACAGGGATATATTCTATGAGTTTCGAACTAATGGTTATCGCAGAAAGTTCACAGGGCTATGTTCTGTGAGTTTGGAACTAATAGTTACCGCACAAAGTTCACAGGGCTATGGTCTGTGAGTTTGGAACTAATGGTTATCGCAGCAAGTTCATAGAGCTATGCTCAGTGAGTTTGGAAATGGTGGTTACTGCAGAAAGTTCAACAGGCTATGTTCTACTGATTTGCAACCAATGGTTACTAGAGAGCTCACAAGTCAATGTTCTATTGGCTTGGAAGTGACTGCTGTGGCAGAAAGTTCGCGGGGTATTGTTCTGCGAGTCTGGCATTGATGGCTGGTTCCAGAGAGATGAAAAGGCTATATTCTTCTAGCTTTGAACAGAAGAGCGGCTGCTAAGAATCGAAATGGTCTGATGGCTTGGGATGACTGTTTACAGCAGAATTCACATGGCTATGCTGTTTGGGCTTCGACTAACTGGACACTGGCGTATTGTCCAACCCTTAATTGCCTTGTTTGGTCGGCTGGTTTATAAACAATATAATTTGAACACGACGTCATCGTTTGTTCTAGAGCAGGATATTGCTGCTGGAATGTGTGTGTGCTTGTCTGTGTGTATGTACGTGCGTGTGTGTGTGTGTGTGTGTGTGTGTGTGTGTGTGTGTGTGTGTGTGTACGTGTGTACGTGTGTGCGTATGTGTGTGTTTGTGTCTGTCTGTTTGTCTGTTTATCTCACTCTTTCTGTGTTTGTGTCGCTGTGTCTGTGACCATGTATAAGTGTGTGTAAGTATGTTCGAGTAAATAGGTGTATGTTAACCACACCACTCTCTCTCTCTCGCTCTCTCTCTCTCTCTCTCTCCTCTCTCTCTCTCTCTCTCTCTCTCTTCTCTCTCTCTCTTGCCCGCTCCTCTCTCCCCCCCTCCCCCTCTTCTCATCCCCCTCCATCCCCACCCCCCAAACGCCCCCATCTCACCCCACCACGATCGGAGTGAAGAAGCCTCGGACATGATCAGAGAGCCGCAGTCATGAAGCTGAATGCCCCCATCCATACATTATTCATCAATGGTCACTTGACCCCCCTCTTCCTGCTCCTCCTCCTCCTCCTCCTGCCTTACCCCCACCCCCTACCCCTACCCCCATCCCACCCCCTTCTCACCACCTTTCCCTTGCTCGCTCCACCTTTAGTCTCCACGTCCTCCAACTTCTAAAGAACCGAGGACTGAAGGGACGAACGACTAAATGACCGATGACTAGCCCCGAGTATTGACGACCACAGGGGAACGTGAATGTGGGATGGTGGGGGTGGGGAGGAGGCGGGGGGGGGGGGGAGCGAGGTGGAAGGGTGGAGGGGGAAGGTCGATGACGGTGATGGTGATCACGGCGCTAGCCACCATCTTGGACACCGAGCTAGAAGATGGCGTCTGGGAGTCCTATTCACGCGGGGGTGATTTGCATCTGAGAAGAGGGTGGTCGGACTTGGACTTGGCTGGTGGTGGGTGGCTCTTTGGTGGGGTTCTTGCTTGTCGTGGTGGGGGTGCAGATGAATGATGGAACAGCTTTTCACCGAGCTTTTTGCTCTCAAGTCCTTCACTTTCAAGGCAAGGCAAGGCAAGTGGTGGTGGTGGGGGGGTGGGGGGTGGGGGGGGGGGTATTTTCACGTTCCTGTTTGGAGCTTCCCTGCAACAAAGCATAAAACCTAACATTAATTTGAATGGATCTGTCTTCCTCAAGTTGGATTGCGATGGTTCCCATCAGCTGCTAGTGAAGGGTTTAACATTTAGGCTTGTGTTCTCACTTTCGTTTTTGTACTCCCAGTTCTTATAGAGAACAGGGAGTACTTTACAATGGGAACGAAGAAATGCTGTCTGTCTGTCTGTCTTTCTGTCTGTCTGTCTGTCCGTCCGTGGTCAAAATGTGTTCCACTCGCTCCAGACAAAACTACTGGGCCGATCTTTCTGAAACTTTGTAGGTATGTTTCTTATGGGTCACTGATGGTGACTGATGTTTTAGTTTACCGTTATATCCCTTACTAACTGCCATAACGGCCCATAACAGTTTTTCTTCTTTATTCTTTATGGAATATCTCAGAAAGTACTCGACCGATCTTTCTGAAAATTTGTAGGTATGTTCTTTGTGGGTCACGGATGATGTCCGATGTTTTATTTTACCATCATATCCATTACTAACGGCTATAACGGCCCATAACGGTTTTACTTCTTTATGGAATATCTC
>CM031615.1:4438386-4453386 GCA_018398815.1 Conus ventricosus
TTCTTCCGATGATTCCTTTATACCTTGAATTCTTTCGATGATTCCTCTATACCTTGAATTCTTCCGATGATTCCTCTATACCCTGAATTCTTCCGATGATTCCTCTATACCCTGAATTCTTCCAAACATCCCAAACCGCTATTGCCTCGTTCTGTGAAGTATGCTCAATGACTAGTCAGTGGTTTGGGGGAGGGTGCAAGCATCAGATGACCTCCCCCCCCCCTCCTATTCAGATGACCTCCCCCCCCCCTCCTATGTGTGTGTGTGTCTTGCCTGAGGAAGACCTAAGAGGTCGAAACGCGTCATGTTTTGTCTTGGGACTCCCCCACCCCCACCCCCACCCCCCACCCCCCAAACTCCTATCCTATTTTCACAGGGCTTTGACTATGTTTGGTTTGGTCCGGTATTGTTTTGCTCTGTCGTCTCACGTATATCTTATCTATCTCTCTGCATGTACCCCCTTGCCCACCCATCACCTTTCAACACGCTTCTTTCTTTAGTGTGTGTGTGTGTGTGTGTGTGTGTGTGTGTGTGTGTGTGTGTGTGTGTGTGGTGTAGTGTGTGTGTGTGTGTGTAGTGTGTGTGTGTGTGTGTGTGTGTGTGTAGTGTGTAGTGTGTGTGTGTGTGTGTGTGTGTGTGTAGTATGTGTGTGTGTGTGTGTGTGTTCTTCATCCCTGGTAGAAAACCGTACCTGGTGCTAGTCTAGAGAGCAAAGCAGAGCCGCAGTTCAGATCGGTGCCATCTAGGTATCATCCGCCCTGCTTTTGTTGGCGCCCGGCGCCCTCCCCAAACGCAATTAGCTGTTAAAAGCTTTCACAGACGATACGTATCTCACTCCTCCAGCACTCCACCTCTCACCACCACCGGTGGGCCAACACAGTCCCTCCACCATCAGCGTGCAAAAAAAAAAAAAAAACACACACACACACAAACAAAGCTAGCGCATGAACGTATTGTGGTGGGGAGGGGGAAAGTGAATTTCGAGCAAGAGCAGAAAAAGTGTGGAGAGGTGGGAAGGGTGTGTCCGTATTGCCAAGATTAAGTTTTTGACAACAGTCATTTAATTCCGTGCGCTGCTGCGCATTTGGACTACTCTGACTGTTATAGCGTGAATGCCGGTTTCTTCTTGTGGGTGTGTGTGTGTGGGAGGGAGGGGGGGGGGGAGGGAGGGAGGGAGGAGGGGGGAGTTGCGTTTTAAAAGCTTTCTCCACCTTTTCCCACTCATCAGTGTCTGCTGTGATTTCAGTTTCTTCAAGGAGTGTCACAGTGCGCGGGCTGACCCATATCCGTTATCTGATGTGGCGCTGTAACATCTGCTGCACGGCTGGGGAGTGGGGGGGGGGGGAGAGGGTTAGGCTGGAATAGAAGAAGAAATGGAAACACGGAGAAACCAACACGCAGCAATCGAGGAAAATTAGTCATAGCCACAAACGCAGAAAAAGGCCACCACGCTGTGATTCGTCATTCAAATGTCACTCCAAGAGGCGTGCAACATCAGGTCCGAGTAGAGTCTAGGTTTGGATCAAGCATTTGTTTATGTGCGATGGTGCGACTGCTTTTGCGCGTGCAAAAATTGCCATGGAGGGGGGTGGGGGGGGGGGATGCGATATTTTACGTGCTCAATGTTGATTCAGTGATTTGCTGTACCCGCCTTATATACCTTGCCAATTCACTCTCGAAAGAACGCGAGTAGTCAAAACATAAGATTTATCTGTACACACACACACACAAACACACACACACAAACACACAACACACACACACACACACACACACACACACACACACACATTCCCCTTAGTCAAGATGTAAAGTTCATCTGCACTCCTCGCACATTCCCCTTAGTCAAGACATAAAGTTCCTCTGTACTCCCCTCACATTCCCCTTAGTAAAGACGTAAAGTTCATCTGTACTCCCTGCACATTCCCCTTAGTAAGGGTGTAAAGTTCATCTGCACTCCCTGCACATTTCCCTTAGTCAAGACAAAGTTCATCTGCACTCCCCACACATTCCCCTTAGTCAAGACACAAAGTTCATCTGTTTTCCCCACACTTTCCCCTGGCTTGAATTAAAAATCACAATATTTCATTTTCGTTTTTAAATCTCCTTGCGGGTACATGAGTGAAACCGAAAAAAAGGGGGAAGTAAGCATGACAAGATCACATCGGGGAGTCTATGCAGTTACCGATGGATGTGTCCGGCGGCAGTGAACTGTTCGGACTGAAACAGAATGAACATGCAACCATGCACACAACCACTGGATTATACGCTGTGTGAACTGCTTCAAATATTCAGGAATCTGGCTAACTTCAACAGGGTTTCTTCACTTCCAGTGAAAATCTCATCTGTGGGACAACAAAAAAATACACTTCACTTTTCACACCTGCAAACGGAGATAAGGAAAAGAGTGTCATTTTTTAACCGGAAATCAGGGTCTAAGGGAGGTCACTAGGATGTTTTTTTCTCCCGATATATATGTGTGGTTTACATCCACCAATAGCAATGCGGCAAAAGGGGGTAACCATTCCAGAATAAGAAAGAGAGGGATTTTTTTTTCTAACTCTACATTTTTACCACCAGAATGACAACACATTAAGATGAGCACCGTACATGGCTTTTTTTTTAATGTTGGATGGGACTCGGGAGTGGAGGCGGGGGAGGGGGGGGGGTCCAAACTGGCAGCATCTGAATGCCATCTGAGTGTTCACTGCGAACTGAGGTGCTGCCGTGTTGTCCTTGACATTCAATGTTAACACGTGACACGTCACGTGAGTGACCTCTTTGCATGACCTCTTTTCTCGGCATTGTTGGCGCGATTCTGCACTGTTAACCCAATTCTAAGATCTCAGCGGTGTCGGAAGACATTTTCCAACGGACGGGAGGCGAGGGGGGGGGGGGGGGGGGGGGGGGGGGGGGGGGAGGGGGGCCGAAGGGGGGGGGGGGTGGTGGGGAGGAGATGGGAAGCCTGAACTGAAACTGACAAACTATCACTAAAGAAATCTTAATTAAATGTTAGCGAACCGCCAAGGGAAACATGGACAAACGAGTCACAAGACAAAACACGACGCGTTTCGACCTCTTAGGTCTCTTCAGGCAAGGCACAAACATATAGGACAATGAAAATGAACGGATTTTTCCACTTAGCTTAGATCCCTTGGAACGCCTGCCTACCGTGCGCTGAAGAGATCTAAGCTAATGGAAAAATTCGTTCATTTTCATTGTCCTCTTTGTTTGTGTCTTGCCTGAAGAAAACCTAAGACGTCGAAACGCGTCGTGTTTTGTTTTGTGATTCGTTTGTCCACGTTTGTCTTGGCGGTTCGCTAACATTTATTTAAGATTTGTTTAGATTTCCGCCTGCAGTCGTCTCACTTTTCAACTAGACCTATCACTAAAGACCTAATTTTTTGTAAAAGCGGTTAAGAATGTGGATGTGTGTGGGACGGAGGGGAGGGGGGGGGGGCTCATCTCTCAACTTTTCATAAAAATAGAAAGGGGGGAGGGGGGGGGGAACTCGCCCTCCAAATGTTTACAAAAGAGGGAGTGTTCTCTCATCTTCCGGATGCCTGTCAAAGCCTTCAATATCTTCTGTGGGGAGTTGGGGGGGGGGGGGGGCAGTGCCCCCTGTCTCCCCCCCCCCCCCTCCTCCACTTCCCGCCGCCACTGTAAACCTTCTTACGTTTCCATCAGATGTCATGAAGTACTGGACGTGTGTCGACTCATTACTCGACTCGATCATTATTCGATGGAAAAATAGGTGAAGCAACTCCCTATGTCATCTTGATGTCAGAATATGCAACATAAAACGCCACGGATGTGTATATGCCAGACAGGACCTGAAAATCAGGCTTTGAGTACCTGGGTTTTTTTGTGTGTTTTTTTTTTCTTTCCCCGATAAACTCGTTTATGACGCCATCTACTCGAGTTCTGACCCTTAATTGTGCTTCTCCACTTGTTTGACAGGAAAACCTCAATAAATTCTCTCCAAAACCAAAGCCGTTTATGGGTCTTTCTCCACAGGAAATGTTGTTTTTTGGGGGGTTTTTTTTCCGTGAGTTTTTGAGAAGTTATAAATGTGGGCACAACTCATAATGTAAGCGTTATTCCTTAATTAAAATCTGCTATCATCGGGGTGTGGCCACGTCTTAAAAGGTGCATATGTGTTTGTTTTTATATACGTGTGTTCGCTCAGTGCAAACAAACTTAAACACGAACAAAACAGAAATGACGAAACACAGAAGAACTTAAAACGATTTTTTTTTTAACCTTCATTCCATTTGAAACCCATTTCGTCTTCGAAACGAACAAGATCAATATTGTCGTCAAAAAAACAAAACACAAATACAGGTCAAATTAGAAAGCATTTCAAACTGTCTTCAGCAATAATCTCCCCGCCCCCTCCTCCTTGCTACTCCCACCCTCTCTCGCCACTCTTTCCATGCACCAAATATTATATCTTCCTCTTATTCGTTAGAAAAGGCGTTGGGGTTTTTACTCTCGACGTGTGTGTGTGTGTGTGTGTGTGTGTGTGCGTGCGTGCGTGCGTGCGTGCGTGCGTGCGTGCGTGCGTGCGTGCGTGCGTGTGTGTGTGTGTGTGTGTATGGAGGCGTTGGGGATTTTTACTCTCGATGTGTGTGTGTGTGTGTGTGTGTGTGTGTGGTGTGTGTGTGTGTGTGTGTGTGTGCGTGTGTGTGTGTGTAGAGGCGTCGGGATTTTTACTCTCGATGTGTGTGTGCGTGGTGTGTGTGTGTGTGTGTGTGTGTGTGTGTGGTGTTTGTGTGTGTGTGTGGTGTGTGTGTGTGTGTGTGTGTGTAGAGGCGTCGGATTTTTTACTCTCGATGTGTGTGTGTGTGTGTGTGTGTGTGTGTGTGTGTGTGTGTGTGTGTGTGTGTGTGCGTGCATGCGTGCACGCGCGCGCGCGCGCTGGTCATATGACAACTGTGGTCACTGAAGTGTGACGTGCTGCAGTGTTCCAGATCATGATTCCCTGCAAGGGCAAGGAGAAGGGCGTGGCGTCCCTGGTGGTGGGGCTCACCATCTACAACCGCTACCACCAGCCCCTACAGGGCACGCCCATCATGTTCAAACTGCGGAAAGAGTGCGTCGTTTTTGGTGAGTTGGACTCTACGTGTGTGCGTGTGCGTGTGTGTGTGTGTGTGTGTGTGTGTGTGTGTGTGTGTGTGTGTGTGTGTGTGTGTGTGTGAGAGAGAGAGAGAGAGAGAGAGAGAGAGAGAGAGAGAGAGAGAGAGAAAAGACAGACAGACAGAGAGACAGGGAGAAACACTGAGAGAATGTGTGTGTGGAGTATGTGTGTGTGCGTGCGTGCGTGCGTGTGTGTGTGCGTGTGTGTGTGTGTGTGTGTGTGTGTGTGTGTGTGTGTGTGTGTGTGTGTGTGTGTGTGTGTATGTGTGTGTGTGTATGTGTGTGTGTGTGAGGGAGAGAGAGACGGAGAGAAACAGACAGAGGGAATGTGTGTGTGTGTGTGTGTGTGTGTGTGTGTGTGTGTGTGTGTGTGTGTGTGTGTGTGTGTCTGTCTGTGTGTGTGTGTGTGTGTGTGTGTGGTGTGTGTGTGTGTGTGTGTGTGTGACAGAGAGAGACAGAGAGAGAGAGAGACAGACAGAGTTTGCGAGCATGTGTGTGTGTGTGTGTGTGTGTGTGTGTGTGTGTGTGTGTGTGTGTGTGTAATTGAAGCGAGTTATTTTACGGTAAACTATGTATTTTAAATTCACCCCTTTTAACCTGATTTTCTTTCTTGTTTTTTCTTCTTTTTTTTCTTTTTTTTTTTTTTGACAATGTTTTAAACAAGCACCAAGCTATGTCGCTTTTTCGTATCACTAACTCAGTATCGTCGTTAAGTAGCTTAGTACTGCTTTGTCTCAAGGAATGAGGCGTATACTATGATTATGTTCTGTTATAATATATGGCATTTGGTTGTTACTCGCATATCAAATTTCAAAGTCCTATTTTGAATTCTTTGTTTCCAAATTCAGTGTTATCGTTTGAAAGCCACGAACATGAAATGCTTTAAAATGAAAAGGAGAAAACGAAAACGAATCCCCCAAAAAATGAAAATGACGTCACAGAGACGGCGTCACTATGCCTGGAGGAGTGTCATCACGGGGGCACGTGCAATGACTACGGGTTGTGTGAGTGCCGCCAAGGCTTCCACGGCACTTTCTGTGAAATCGGTACACACAGCACGGAGTGTTTGCATCCTCTCTTCCCTTCCTTCCTCCCCCCCCCCCCCCCCTCCCCCTCCCCCCCCCCCCCTCCTTAACTGTTCCCCGCTGTCTTGTGTTCCTTCTTAACACGCTGGAAGTGGTCCTGCCCAAGATTTGTCCCGTTTCAGCCGAACCGGAAAAAAAAAAGGGGGGGGGGGTGGGGATGTTCTGAGGTCAGCAGTAAGTTCGATTTCGTAGGTCAGTGAAACGTATTTGTTCTTCTGGTTTAACATGTATACTGTACCATGAAAAGCTCAATTGGTGTTTAGGACCCCCCACATCAGAAAAGCAGTCGATAAATAAATTCACCGGGAACAAACTGAGCGGGGATTTTTTTTTTTTAAATAAGGCGAAAATTCCATGTACTAAGATGGTTAACATTTAACCTAGTTATTGAATTTAGACGGATCTGATATTTTTCCTCTCTTAGTTCGTTTTCCCGTTCTTTGAAGAGGGTTGACGATAATATTGAGCGTTGAATTCACTCTCTGGGAAGAAAGCTGTGCTTAAAATCCAGTCTAAATTCCAGTCGGATCAGCGGTGAGAGAGAGAGAGAGAGAGAGAGAGAGAGAGAGAGAGAGAGAGAGAGAGAGAGAGAGAGAGAGGGAGGACAGACAGACAGACAGACAGACAGAAGAACAGACAGACAGAGACAGACGAAAAAGGTCGATGTTTAAGCAGTCTAATTTCTTGTTAAGCTGCTTTCCGTTGAAATTCACTTTATCAAAGACGAACAAAGTATACATGAAAAAAGAGAGAAGACGGAAAAAAGACGATGTTTAAACAATCTAATTTCTTATTCAGCTTCCTCCGTTTAAAATCCATGTTATCAAAAAGAAGTAAAATATAAGTAAGGAGAGAGAGAGAGAGAGAGAGAGAGAGAGAGAGAGAGAGAGAGAGAGAGAGAGAGAGAGTTGACAAAAAAAAACTGTGTTTAAAACAATCTGATTTCTAATTCACCTTCTTTATGTTTAAGATCCACTTCATCAGAGACAAACAAAATATAAATAGAGAGAGGGGGGAGGGAGGGAGGGAGGAAGGGAAGAAGACGAAGTTTAAGCAATCTAATTTCTGATTCAGCTTCCTGCGTTTAGAATCCATGTCATCAAAAGAAGTAAAATATAAGGAAAAGAGAGAGAGAGAGAGAGAGAGAGAGAGAGAGAGAGAGAGAGAGAGAGAGGATGGAAAAAAGACGAAGTTTACACAATCTAGTTTCTAAATTTAGCTTCTTGACATGCAGAAGCCACTTTATCTTCATATGAACAAGATAAACACTGTGGGTAAAAGCCACTCATCTTCAGTAAAGAACAAGATAAACACTGTGGGTAAGAGCCACTTTATCTTCAGTATGAACAAGATAAACACTGTGGGTAAGAGCCACTTTATCTTCATATGAACAAGATAAACGCTGTGGGTAAAAGCCACTTCATCTTCAGTATGAACAAGATAAACACTGTGGGTAAGAGCCACTTTATCTTCAAAATGAACAAGATAAACGCTGTGGGTAAAAGCCACTTTATCTTCAGTATGAACAAGATAAACACTGTGGTAAGAGCCACTTTATCTTCAATATGAACAAGATAAACACTGTGGGTAAAAGCCACTTCATCTTCAGTTTTGAACAAGATAAACACTGTGGGTAAGAGCCACTTAACTTCAATATGAACAAGATAAACGCTGTGGGTAAAAGCCACTTATCTTCAACATGATCAAGATAAACGCTGTGGGTAAAAGCCACTTTATCTTCAACATGAACAAGATAAACGCTGTGGGTAAAAGCCACTTTATCTTCAACATGAACAAGATAAACGCTGTGGGTAAAAGCCACTTTTATCTTCAACATGAACAAGATAAGCGCTGTGGGTAAAAGCCACTTTATCTTCAATCAACATGAACAAGATAAACGCTGTGGGTAAAAGCCACTTTATCTTCAACATGAACAAGATAAACGCTGTGGGTAAAAGCCACTTTATCTTCAATATGAACAAGATGAACGCTGTGGGCAAAAGCCACTTTAATCTTCAACATGAACAAGATAAACGCTGTGGGCAAAAGCCCCTTTATCTTCAATATGAACAAGATAAACGCTGTGGTAAAGGCCACTTCATCTTCAGTATGAACAAGATAAACACTGTGGGTAAAAGCCACTTCATCTTCAGTATGAACAAGATAAACACTGTGGGCAAAAGCCACTTTATGTTCAATAAGAAACAAGATAAACGCTGTGGGTAAAAGCCACTTTATCTTCAACATGAACAAGATAAACGCTGTGGGTATGAGCCACTTTATCTTCAGTAAAGAACAAGATGAACGCTGTGGTAAAAGCCACTTTATCTTCAATATGAACAAGATGAACGCTGTGGTAAAAGCCACTTTATCTTCAATATGAACAAGATGAACGCTGTGGGCAAAAGCCACTTTATCTTCAATATGAACAAGATACGTGCTGTGGGCAAAAGCCACTTTATCTTCAACATGAACAAGATAAAACGCTGTGGGTAAAAGCCACTTTATCTTCAGTATGAACAAGATAAACGCTGTGGGTAAAAGCCACTTTATCTTCAACATAAACAAGATAAACGCTGTGGGTAAGAGCCACTTTATCTTCATATGAACAAGATAAACGCTGTGGGTAAAAGCCACTTTATCTTCAGTATGAACAAGATAAACGCTGTGGGTAAAATCCACTTTATCTTCAGTATGAACAAGATAAACGCTGTGGGTAAGAGCCACTTTATCTTCAATATGAACAAGATAAACGCTGTGGGTAAAAGCCACCTCATCTTCAATATGAACAAGATAAACGCTGTGGGGAAGAGCCACTTTATCTTCAATATAGAACAAGATAAACGCTGTGGGTTAAAGCCACTTTATCTTCAACATGAACAAGATAAACGCTGTGGGTAAAAGCCACTTTATCTTCAATATGAACAAGATAAACGCTGTGGGTAAAAAGCCACTTTATCTTCAACATGAACAAGATAAACGCTGTCTTCAAAGTACTAGAGGTCAACCCGGAATTATTTCTTTCGATTTACGTTCAGCCATTTTGCCCCTATATCCCCCAAATAGTAAGGTCACCTGATTGACGGAAAGAACTATCGAAAATTTTACTCTCCATGTACAAACAAGCTTACTTTGTCCCCCCCCCCCCCCCCCCCCCCCCCCCCCCCCCCCCCCCCCCCCCCCCCCCCCCTCCCCACCTCTTTGGGCGTTTGATTGTACAGTTCCGAGTCCACGCTTGCAATGTAGCCCCAAAAAGCTCTATATTTTCAATGTAGCCCAAAAAGCTCTATATTTTCAGTGTAGCCCCAAAAAGCTCTATATTTTCAGTGTAGCCCCAAAAAGCTCAATATTTTCTGTGTAGCCCAAAAAGGCTCTATATTATCTATGACGCTCGAAGCGGCGCCTGGCTTTTGTCGTCCGTCAGATCAGCCATGACCAAAACCTGTTCCTCGCATAGTCCAGCCCTTGACTCATATTGTACCTGACTCGGAGACAGGTCCAATGTCCGCTTCTATTTATAGTACAACACGATCCTGATGACCCTTCATTTTTTCTGTCGTCTGCTTGGCATAATTCTGATGTTTTTGCTGACATACGGCATTGAGCTGTTCTACTGACCCCAAAATTCCAGGATAAAATCATCTTTTTCACATTCAATTTTTTTGGAACAGAACCAGAGCAATTTTCATGTATTCAAATTGCTAACCAGAATAGCCGGAATAGCTCAGTTGGTAGAGCGCCGGACTCGTGATCCTGGGGTTCCGGGTTCGAATTTCGGTACAGGGGGATTTTTCCCTCGGAGTTAACATTGGTTCTGACTCCATTCCCCATACAGTCCTTCGAATGAGACTATAAACCGAGGTTCCGTGTGTGAACGCACGCACAACATCTTGCACACACGTCAAAACCCATCACCAACTTTCGGAAGAGAAGGCCAGTTTGGCCGTTGGTATGGATGACACGTTACACATAGCATGCACCTTCCCCGAAGCTGGAGTATGGCTGCCTTAATGGCAGGATGAAAAAAGAACGGCCATACACACAAAAGTGTCAGAATCTTCAACTCGATGAAGGTGGACACTCAAAGAAAGAAGAAGAAGAAGAAGAAGAAGAACCTGACCTTTGGTGCAACCCTGAACTCTGACCTTTGAGCTGTGTCTGGGGACGCTACAGGTGAACGGCGCTCTCATCAGCCACCAATCGTAGGCATGTTTACAGAAGAAGGCGAACCCCGTCGCACGACACATGGACAACCAATTGTAAACAGAGGAGACAGGGGAGAAAACCCAGACGATATCTAAACAAGCTCCCGTCACCGATTCAGCTTCTTCGGTTTGATGAAATGTCGCTAGGTCATCACAATAAACCCGAGGGCGACAGGTCAGAGTGCAAATCTTCTCTTGTGAAGTTCCGCCATTTCTTTCTCCCCCACCCCCCCCCCCCCCTCCCCCACCCCCCCTCCCCCAGGCCTTACAAATAGCGACATGTTCTGATTCAACAAAATATGAAATACTCGGAATTTTTACTCTCACGTTTACGGCGGACAAGACCATATGCAAGGGTGGGTGTGTGTGTGTGTGTGTGTGTGTGTGTGTGTGTGTGTGTGTGTGTGTGTGTGTGTGTGTGTGTGCGTGTGTGTGTGTGTCTGTGTGCGTGTGAGCGCGTGTGTGTGTGTGTGAGCGTGTGTGTGAGCGTGTGTGTGTGAGAGCGTGTGTGTGTGTGTATGAGCGTGTGTGTGTGTGCGTGCGTGCGTGTGTGTGTGTCTGTGTGCGTGCGTGCGTGTGTGTGTGTCTGTGTGCGTGTGAGCGTGTGTGTGTGTGAGCGTGTGTGTGTGTGTGTGTGTGTGTGTGTGTGTGTGTGTGTAAAGGTCGGGGGGGGGGGGTTAAACTTAAGTAATAATCACTTTGACTGTCAAAGAAGCAATGAGCATTGCGAATGTTTGCCAACATTGCCAGCAATACAAAAACTCAACAAATGACTGTTGAGCAGGCAGTATGGTAGGAAAGTTTATCTTGGAGTCGAGAAGGCGGAGCGTCACTTCGCAATCACATCGGGAATTGGATTTTCTTGGAGCGAGAGTGACACTTGATGATATAATGGGAATGACTATAATAATAACGACACATTTTTGTCGTATTGTATGCCAAATGTCAAAGTGACTATTATTTTGACTTGAAGAATTGAACGAGTAAATGCAGAAGGAAAGAAGGATGCAGAGGAAAAACAAGATACAAAGCATATAAACGTACTCCCAGTACAAAGAGGGGAGACAATTTCCAATTAGTGGAAGAAAAAACTCGGTAGTGCGGTAGTTATTTCCCTTAATGGACTTGATTTTTTTTAATTACCAAGTATAGCCGTTAGTAACGGTTATTCTGGTAAAACAAAATATCGGGCATCATTCGTGACCCATAACGAACATACCTATAAATTTTCAGAAAGATCGGCCCAGAAGTTTTGTCTGGAGCGAGTGGAACGCATTTTGACCACGGACAGACAGACACACAGACACACAGACAGCATTTCTTCGTTCCCGTTGTAAAGCACTCCCTGTTCTATAAGAACTGGGAGTACAAAAATGCCCTGGGACAGACGTGAGGTGGGACAATTTCAGGCGTGTAACACCTTCTCTAGGCCTGTCTGCTTGTGTCCGCATGCACGTGCATTGAATGGCTTCTGGTACCTAACTCTTTTTTTCTTTCTGAACAAACTTGACCTCACTTCTGAACCCTAACCCTCCACACACACCCATCCCTCACCCCCACCCCTCGAGGCCTGCCCCTCACCCTTCCTCCTCCATCATGAGGCAAGTTACCTGAAATTCCCGAATCTTATTCGTTAACAGAGTAAGCTTTCCTCCTTTCTTGTACGGAGAAGGTCATACCTTCCTTGGTTTGCCGCATCGGTCACTTAAGGGCAGTCTCGGCCCGTTTCCTTAATCCTTTCTTCATTATTTATTCATTTATTTGCTTATCTAGCCGCGAACTCTGCGCATTGCGGTCTCATGGCCGAGTACATACAAGGGTTGACTTCCAGAACCCAGTATCCCATATGTATATATATATATATATATATATATATATATATATATATATATATATATATTATATATATATATATATATATAAGCGAGATACTGGGTTGTGGCAGTCAACCTAAATGTAGCCTAAAAGAACTTGTTTGCACGTAGGGACACTTCCTTGATTAAACTGAAAGTAAACCTGTATGGCCTTAATAAAAAAAAAATTTTAAAAACGTCACAGGTCTGTTTGTTTCTTTCAAATACATGTAGATAGAATAGTTTGAAATTGTCATAATTCTAATTTCTTGTGGCTCTTAATTAAGAAACCCACAGCTGCTCTGCGCTGTGGAAGGTTTTCAAAACTATTCAACGAACTGAAGAATGGTGTAGGGATGAAATTGTGATTTCCTGACCTCCTTTCGGGTCTCACCATTCACACGCTGTGTGGTATGTCGGTTTTCTCTTCAGACAGTGATCGGTCCAGTGAGAAGTAGACAGCCCGTTGAAGATGAGGGAATCGATTTTGATTTCGTTTTTCTTTCTTTTCTTTTTTTTTTCTTTTTTTTCCTTTTTCATTTTCTCTAAACTTTTATCCGATCTCTACTGCATTTTCGAACACTTTGACATCTGTACCTCATGTTTCCAGAGGGCCTAATAAGAAACAATTTCCTGTCGTGTGTTATTATTCTAAGTCAGATGTTTCGTTCGCCAAAATGACCGACCATGGTCTGTTTATATTCCCTGAGAGCGATGATTTGAAAGTAAGGCCCACGGGTCAAAGTTTGTGTTTCAGCAGAAAGATAAGAACTAAAGCCAGTCACAAAACTGCAAGCGAACACTGCTCGTTTTCGAGATCACGAAAGGTTGAAACGAACCACATATTGAAAGTCCGGTCAATACATAATCACAGTAAAGAGAGTTAAGGGCAAGATGGTATTGTTTATTAATGGTTTTGAAGGTAGCTTTGCTCGGTTTTGAGTCAGAGTCTCTACGACACTGACGGTGAGAACGGTGGCGGTGATGGTGATCGTTGTTGGTGGTGAAAAAAGAATCGAAAACGATCAATCATTCTGAGGTCGATACTGGTCCCCAAAGTCCAACCCTGTCCAGTTTGCCGTCACCCTGCTTGTCAACTTCACCCACCTTTTGCCCTCCTCTAACCCTCCTGCCCCCTCCTCCACTCGGTACTCCGTGTTGTCTGTGCTTGTGTAGACAGAAATGAGCAGGGACTCACTAACCACTCTCTGGCATGGCGTGTTTCTGGAAATGGCCTTTGGCGTCCACACAACGTAGAGGCACTGTGACGTCATAACAGGCATGCGTACAAACAACACCGTTAGGAGATCAACCAGGGATGTAGAGATTGGAGGATAAGTGTCTTTGCCTTTCACTGTTTGAATTCCATCGCACACACTAAAGGCACTCACCACTTGCTGTGGATTTGGTCGGCACTCTGTCTGCTTCCTGTTCACGGATAGTTTGTGTGTTCATCACACTTTGCCACTGTCAGCTGAAGCACGACACAGTAGTTCGCATGCGTGCAAAGCACATGCAGGCAGAGGGCCGCCCTCACTGAAAGCAGGTAACAACAAGCTGGCATGCGTGATTTAGCTGAAAGTGCAGCCCAGCCGGTTGAACAATTCTGTCATGAAACGCGTGAATTGGTGATCGGAAGTGGTTAGTGACCTCTGCGATCTTTAAGACTCCAACGAAGGCCAGGGGAGCAGAAAGCAAGGCGAGACACTTATCCTCTTTCCACTACATCTTTGTATTTACCTTGAAACTTCGACGCGCTATCAGACCCGCCAAACGTTAGGCCAGGTAGAAATGTCCATGAACAGCCGAGAGACTGACGGTGCAAAGAGCAGTGTAAAGCCACGAGCCAGGGCCCCAGTGATGTCCCCTGTCTGCTTGTAATGACCTGTTTTGCCCGTTCGAGAGCACAGCTTTGTGGTTTCCATCGCTGTTGTCTCATTCTGTTTGTTTAGAGTTCGATTATTCACTGTGTTGTAAAGGTTGCAGTCTTTTTCACCACGCTAACATTTTGACTGTTGAACAAAGTTGACAGCTAACCCTTCTCTCTCTCTCTCTCTCTCTCTCTCTCTCTCTCTCTCTCTCTCTCTCTCTCTCTCTCTCTCTCTCTCTCTCTCTCTCTTCTCTCTCTCTCTCTCTTCTCTCTCTTCTTCTTTCTTCTTCTTCTTCTTCTTCTTCTTCTTGATGCTTTTTTCAGTCCTGTGCAAACAGTAAGAGAAATTCTGGAATCATACATACGACATCCCTATAACGACATTCTCAACAGACGATGTCTACGATGGACGACACTTACAACATCCTTAGCAGTTAACACTCTTGATAGACAGTGTGTATGTGTTGACAACGTATACATAACAAATTTGACCGTCTTATGAATAATGTCTATAGAGACATTACACTTGAGGACACACCCTTAATAGTCAACATATTCCATGAAAACATTTTCAATACACAATGTTTTTGCTAAACTGTATTCGTCTTAGACAACATGGGTCATAGATGCTATAGGACGTCAACCTCCTCAGATAATCATGTCTCCACAAGAAGAATCACAGTCTGTTCGTTGTCTTTGAGCCTCCGTAATAAGGCTGCAGGCCAGGCAGTATAATACTAGGGTTGTGAGGTCTCTATATGGGTTGCGAGGCCTGGGCCTTACACGCTTGTCAGGAGAGAGAGGCTTGATGCTTTGCACATAAGCTGCTTCCCATATATCCTGGGCAT
>CM031615.1:4463386-4468831 GCA_018398815.1 Conus ventricosus
TGTTGTTGTTGTTGCTGTTGTTGTTGTTGTTGTTGTCATTGTTAAAATCGTCATCATCTTCATCATCATCATCATCATCATTATCGTCGTCATCATCATCATCATCATCATCATCATCATCATCATCATCATCATCGCCATCATCATCGTCATCTAAAATCGCGTTATCATTGATGTTGTTCATGGATGTATTTTATCTTGTTGCCATCCCCATGGCAGCGGCGTGTGGGCGGCCATGTCAGAACGGAGGGGAGTGTGTGCCAGAGGGATTCTGCTGGTGCCAGGATGGTTTCTATGGCGACGCCTGTGAATTAAGTGCGTGTATTATCACCACTGTGTGTACGTGTGTGTACGCGCGCGCGTGTGTGTGTGTGTGTGTGTGTGTGTGTGTGTGTGTGCGTGCGCGCGCGCGCGCGTGCGCGTGCGTGTGCGTGTGTGTGCGTGTGCGTGTGTGTGTGTGTGCCCCGCGCGCGCGCGCGTGAGTGTGTGTGTGTGTGGTTACAATATAGGGAGTATTGTTTCGTGCATTTTATGCCTGCTGTTTGTCACCTCTGGAGAAGACATGTTTGCTGACGATTCATTCTGTCTGCTTCCTATGACACCATGAAAATGCGTCACTGTGCACCCTTTTTTTCTGCGATCGTTTGTAGTCTGCCTGTGTTCAGCCACACTGTTTTATGTGCCTGTGGTGGTGCTTTGCGCCCACCCTGAGCGTGCTTACATTGGTCCCTGTATTTAACCCTTAGTGCGCTAACTGTGATATTTGTATTTCACCTTTGTGTGTGCTGTGGTGTTTGCGTTTAACCCTCAGCGTGCTAACTGTGATGTTTGTACTTAACCCTTTATGTGCTAACTGTGATTGTGGTATTTAACCCTTAGCGTGCTAACTGTGATGTTTGTGTTGAACCCTTAGCGTGCTAACTGTGATAGTTGTATTTAACCTTTGTGTGCTAACTGTGATCTTTGTATTTAACCTTAACCTGCTAACTGTGATATTTGTATTTAACCCTTTGTGTGCTAATTGTGATACTTGTGTTTAACCCTTAGTGCGCTAACCGTGATAGTTGTATTTAACCCTTTGTGTGCTAACTGTGATACTTGTGTTTAACCTTAGTGCGCTAACTGTGATATTTGTATTTCACCCCTTGTGTGCTGTGGTGTTTGCATTTAACCCTTAGCGTGCTAACTATGATATTTCTATTTAACCCATAGCGTGCTAACTGTGGTGTTTGTGTTTAACCCATAGCGTGCTTACTATGGTGCCTGTTTTTTATTCCTTCATGTGCTGACATTGGTACCTGTATTTAACCCTTACTGTTATAATATTGGAACGTGGATGTTACCATTTCTTTGCGAAAGCTGGTAACTATATTTAGCCTGTACTGTGCTAACAGTGTTAATGGAGGGGGGGTATGTTCATCCCTAGTGTGCTACTAATGGTGCTTGTATTTAAGCCTGACTTGTCTAAGGGTGTATACCTAGTTTTAACCCTTACTGTGCTAACAGTGGTACTTGTGTATTATCTTACTGTGCTAAAAATGATTCCTGTATCTAGCCCTGTCTGTGCCTACAATGTTATCTGTAATCTTTATCATGGCAACAATGGTCCTGTACTAAAGATTTTCCCTGTAACGGTGGTGCGTTTACTTAGCCCACTGTGTGTAACCCTTTCTACTCTAACAACAGTAGCTGTATTCACCTTGCTGTGCTACCATGGTGCCAGTGTTTAATCTTTACTCTGCTGCCACGGGGTAGTACCTTCATGTAACCCTTACTGTGCTGATAGTAGCATCTGTATTCAACCCTTGCTTTTCTACCTGTGGTACTTTGTGTTATCTTCACTTTGTTCGCGATGAAACTTGTATTCAATCCTTACTGAACTAATGGTGGTACCTGTATTTAACCCTTAGAATGCTGACAGTAGTACCTGTGTGTGACCTTTACTGTGCTAACAGTTGTATCTGTATTTAACCCTAACTGTGCTACCAATGTTTTTGTATCAAGGCTCTATTCTGTTAACGGTGGTACCCTATAATCTGTATTTAACCCTGCCGTGCTAATGCTGGTATCTGTATCTAACCGTCACTGTTTAATCCTGATTGCGGTGACATTTGTTACATGTATGTAACCTTTACTATCCTAATGGTGGTACGTGTGTGTAATCTTTACGGCGGTGTTAACGATGGCACTTGTATTAAGCTTTTGCTGTGCTGACTTGGTACTTTCATTCCTTCCCAAGTGTAGTAACTGTGCCAACCACGGTGCCTGGATTCAACCTTCACTGTCAAAATATTGGTACATGTATTTAATCTTTACTGTCCTAACAGTCGAAATTCTATTCAAATCATATCGCGCTAACTGTAGCATCTAGAACTATGTCATTTTTCAGATTCGCGTAACCCTTTCTGTGCTAACGGCAGCATCCATAACGTTTTGACATTTTCAGGTGTCTTTACCCTTTTTGAACTAGCTGTGGTGTCTATAACGATATGTCGCGTAGCTGTGCTTACGGTGGCGTCTGGGAAGATTGGTCTTTGTGTGTATGTGTTTCTTTAACTTCCACAGAACTGGTTCTGGCACCTGTCACTAATGTCTTTTTTTTCAGTTTCCTGTAACCCTTACTGTGCTAACGGTGGCACCTGCATCGGCCCTGATGTCTGCCAGTGTCCAGGCAACTTCTCTGGCCCCCGATGTGGTATGTCATCAAGTGCAATGTTTGATGTTGACCAGACACTGTGTCGACACTTGGGTATGCCGTACAGAAATCCTCAGATATATATATATATATAATGTGTGTGTTGTTGTTTTTTTTTCCGCAAAGTATGGAGCATTATCAAATGACCACGGATCATGAACTGGGTCTCTTTTGGGTGTGTGTTGTGTGTGTGTGTGTGTGTGTGTGTGTGTGTGTGTGTGTGTGTGTGTGTGTGTGTGTGTGTGGGGTGTGTCTGTCTGTCTGTCTGTCTGTCTGTCTGTCTGTTTTTTAACGTGTATTCATTTCTGTTTGTTTCCCCGATGCCTCAAAAGGGGTTAAAGAATGAATTAAAGAAGTTTGTTTACTGAATGACTTTTAATTATACTGTGGCTCAATTAACCGTAAAATGGTCCAATCAAATGGTTTTACACTAAAGGGGAAAAAACTTTAAAGTAACATCCGATTTCGATACAGAATTTAATGTTCTGTGTCGGCTGTCCAAACAAATGATTTTTATGTGTTTTTTCTCTCTCTCTCCTCCTTTGTTCTTTCCCTTTCTTTTTGATTATTCACGCTTCTTTTCCTCTGTATTCCATTGTTTCCAAATCTCATTCTTATGGTCGCAAGTTTCTATCAAATCATGCTTCTGTTCTTCTTTTGTTTCTTCTTATTCTATTCAGTTACATCTCTTCATACGAGAAAGTGATTCAGATACATGGACATTCATGCTTTTAGAAAGCACACTATACTATTTCCCAATTCAGGTACATGGACATTCATACTTTTAGAAAGCACACTATACTATTTCCCAATTCAGATACATGGACATTCATAGCTTTCAGAAAGCACACTATACTAGTTTCCCATTCAGGTACATTGACATTCATAGCTTTTAGAAAGCACACTATACATGTTTCCCATTCAGATACATGGACATTCATGCTTTCAGAAAGCACACTATACTGTTTCCCAAGTTCAAGATAGATGGTACCCTTTAAAGCTTTTGAGAAAAGGGACACATATACTTTTCCCATTCCCGATACATGCACATCATCTTTTGAAAGCACACACTACATCACCCAACTCAACACACGGGCGGCGTTAAAGTCGATACGAGTGCGCACCAACAACACAACAAACCCATACACACACTACATACACACACACATTACATACACACACACACACACACACACACACACACACATACGCACACGCAGGCGCCCGCGCGCAACGGCCCCGCTCAACACACACACACACACACACACACACACACACACACACACACACACACACACACCATATCCGGCACGGGCCCGCCATACGACGAAAAAACAGAAAGAAAACAAACACACACGACAGAGATCGAGTGAGAGGAGAGGGAGAGAGAAGAGAGAGAGAGAGAGAGAGAGAGAGGCATAGGTAGAACAGAAATAAACCTTTTAAAAAAAAAGCACTATGCAAAAGTAACGATTATTTAATAGACACACGTATCTCTTTCGTCTTATATCTCTTTAGCAAAGCTCTCACAAGCGTGAACGTTGTGTCTGTATTAATGTTGTGCGCATTTTCGCGCTTGTGCATGTGTGCGTATGTGTGTACGTTTCTCTCTTTCCATCAGTATGTCAAACGTCTCTCTCTCTCTCTCTCTCTCTCTCTCTCTTCTCTCTCTCTCTCCTCTCTCTCTCTCTCTCTCTCTTCTCATCAGATATACATTGTATTCCGTTCAATCTCTTCTTACGGCAAAATGATTCAGATACACGGACATTCATACTTTTAGAAAACACAACACACTGTACTATCCCAAGCCCTACATAGACTGTGACATCAGTGATTAATATAACAGATTACTGAGAATTATGCATGCACACACGCACGCGCACACACACACACACACACACACACACACACACACACACACACACACACACACACACACACACACACACGTGTATACATATGCGCACCTGCGCACACACACACACACACACACACGCGCGCGCGCGCGCACGCACGCACACACACACACACACACACACACACACACACACACACACACACACACACACACACACCATGCTAGCCCCATTCACATCATTCATAGTACCAAACATTTTTTTTTACCAGGCAATATCTTCAAGAACAATTAAACCCATGCTTACTTAGCATTCTTCAACAGCAGTAAAACCTAGCCCATCAAAAACCACCCAAGCACTTTTTCTCACAGACGTCTTGGAAACGAGCGCAGACGGTTCATTCTCACTGCGAAGAAGTTCTCGAGGCGAATCGAATCCACCTGTGGATATGGAAAAACGGGTAACAAGACTCTAGGCCGGAGACTAAATACAGGCTTTATCAGCCTCGAACTTCTGTTCCTTGGTTGATCAGGTCGGTATCTCGCTGCCTCTTATCGACAGCCGACGTCGTTTGTGACCTTTAGGGAGTTTACCCAATGCGAGGCGCCAGTTCAAACGGACCCCACGATTATTTACCCAGGAGAGAAGACAGGCGCATGATTTCATAAATAAAAACGGCTAGGGTAAACTGCTGCACCTGCGAAGCGTCCGCACTGGCAGGAGTTTGTTTGTTTGAGGTTTATTCTTCTCTGGCAATTCACCTTTTTCTTTTTTTTCGGTTTGTTCGCAGACTGTTTCGCGAGAGTTATCTTTCCTTCCTTTTGTTCTTACGTCGATCTTTTGCTCGTCCACCACAGCTGAACAAGATAAAGGGGGATAAGTATGAGAAGGATC
>CM031615.1:4468931-4473931 GCA_018398815.1 Conus ventricosus
GGCTTTCAAGGAGCTGACTGCCTTTTTCAGTATGTGATGTCACCCTTGGGAGACGGTCTAACCCAACACGAGTTGCTTAAACCAGTCTGTCATTTTTTTGTTTGCTTACGTTTTTTTACATCTGATTGCATCAACGCAATGCAATCGCCCGTAGGGTCTATCAATAAGGAAGTCACATCGATCTCGCGATGTCGTCAGCGAGCATCCTCGGTCACGTGATTCGTCCTTAAAAAAAAAAATTCGCTTAAATCAGTATGTCATCTTTTTTTTTTTTTTTTTTTTTTTAAACCGCCTCCTTCTACCGCCTCCTTCTTTAGGGGTGAGACCTACCTCACCTTACTACTTGCGACAGATTTCCATTCCGGTCTGAGACTGAATGACAGGACTGTACTCTACGCTTCCTTTCATGATAAATCCCGGCGTGAACCAGGCCCGAGAGATACAAACACCTGCAGTGTTGGTCAGGAAATTTGAGCAACACTCTCAGACACGCATCCATTAAGTGGATGAAACTCGACAGTGTGGTCCCAGTCTTCCCAACTGAGCCCGTAGCAAACTCAACTCTGGGTAGGAACCGGGGTGTCGTATATAATACTGTCGCCGTGGAATTGTATCGCAGCGATAGCATTTCACGTGAAATATTGTTGCAGCGACAATAATTGCTGTAAAAAAATGTCGCGCGACAACTTTTCACGAAAAATGTCCCATAGAATATTGTAGCTGTCCATAAAATGCAGTATTTCCCGGGAAATACTGTCGCTGCGACACGATTTTATGAGCGACAGTATTATATACGACACCGGTCGGGGCAGAAAAACTCACATGACTTCTGATGGGATTCGAACCCGCGACCTCCCAGCCGGGAGTCCGCGATGCTAACGACTTCGCCACGGCGGCTGGGCTGTATGCTGTTGTTGATGGCGATGTCTTTGTCAATGCTGTGATGGTGGTTCTGGTGGTGGTGGTGCAGTGGTGGTGGTTGTGCAGGTGGTGGTGGTTGTTATTGGTGGTCGGCCAGGTTTCATTACAAAGTGTAGTATTTTCCAATAGGTCGATGCCAAACGTCGAGGAAAGGAATGGCGGTTGCACAGTTCTTTATGACCTTCTCTTGCTCCGTATCCTCTCGTCTGTCTGCCTGTCTGTCTGTCTGTCTGTCTATCTGTCCTGTCTGTCTTTCTGTCTGTGTGTCTCTCTCTCCTCTCCTTTTCTCTCTCCTCTCTCTCTCTCTCTGTCTTCTCTCTCCCCTCTCTCTCTCTCTCTCTCTCTCTTACTCTCTCTCTCTCTCTCTCTCTCTCTCTCTCTCTCTCTCTCTCTCTTCTCTCTCTCCCCTTATGTTGTTTTTTTTCTTCTCTTTTCTTTCTTTCCTGTTCTTCGTCCGTTTTGTTCTTTTCCTTCTTCAAACAAATGAAGGCGCTTCCTTGTGGTGCTGACGATTGTTGATAGATACACAGGAAAATGTTAGTAAGTTAGTTAGTTTTAGTTAGTTAGTTAGTTAGTTAGTTAGATAGTTAGATCGAGATCAGACATACATACATACATACATACATACATACATACATACATACACATACATACATACATACTACGTACGTACGTACGTACGTACGTACGTACGTACGTACGTATATACACACACATACATACAGACAGACAGACAGACAGACAGACAGACATATCTACATACATACATACGTGCGTGCGTACGTACGTACGTATGTATGTACATACAGACAAACAGACAGACAGACTTATGTATCATATTTGTAAAAAAAAAATCAGTCAACCAATCCTCATCAATCAACTCACATTCTACACCAACCAAACAACGAGCAAGCAACTCAAACAGCTGTTCAACCGAGCAACCCAATGATTGACCCCTTATGTGTCCTACAGTTCGCAGCAACCCAATGATTAACCCCTTCTGTGTCCTACAGTTCGCAAAACCCAATGATTTAACCCCCTTATGTGTCTTATTACAGTCCGCAGCAACCCGATGATTAACTCCTTATGTGTCCTACAGTTCGCAGCAACCCAATGATTAACCCCTTATGTGTCCCACAGTTCGCAGCAACGCAATGATTAACCCCTCATGTGTCCTACAGTTCTTAGCAACCCAATGATGAACCCCTTCTGTACCCTACAGTTCGCAGCAACCCAATGATACCCTTATGTGTCTTATTACAGTTCGCAGCAACCCGATGATTAACCCCTTATGTGTCCTACAGTTCGTAGCAACCCAATGATTCACCCTTTTTGTGTCCTACAGTTTGCAGCAACCCAATGATTAACCCTTATGTGTCCTACAGTTCGCCCAGATGATCCAGATCCAGAGAGGCCTGGGCAAGGAGGCCTTCCCACTGATTGAGCAGGCCTACTACCCCAACCACAAGGAAATGGTGAGTAGAGTAGGCCTATTGTCCCAACCACAAGGACATGGTGAGTAGAGAGAGGCCTACTACCCCAACCACAAGGACATGGTGAGTAGAGAGAGGCCTACTACCCCAACCACAAGGACATGGTGAGTAGAGAGGCCTACTGCCCCAACCACAAGGACATGGTGAGTAGAGAGAGGCCTACTGCCCCAACCACAAGGACATGGTGAGTAGAGAGAGGCCTACTGCCCCAACCACAAGGACATGGTGAGTAGAGAGGCCTACTACCCCCAACCACAAGGACATGGTGAGTAAGAGAGGCCTACTGGCCCAACCACAAGGACATGGTGAGTAGAGAGAGCCCTACTACCCCAACCACAAGGACATGGTGAGTAGAGAGAGGCCTACTGCCCCAACCACAAGGACATGGTGAGTAGAGAGAGGCCTACTGGCCCAACCACAAGGACATGGTGAGTAGAGAGAGGCCTACTACCCCAACCACAAGGACATGGTGAGTAGAGAGAGGCCTACTACCCCAACCACAAGGACATGGTGAGTAGAGAGAGGCCTACTGCCCCAACCACAAGGACATGGTGAGTAGAGAGAGGCCTACTACCCCAACCACAAGGACAGGTGAGTAGAGAGAGGCCTACTACCCCAACCACAAGGACATGGTGAGTAGAGAGAGGCCTACTGCCCCAACCACAAGGACATGGTGAGTAGAGAGAGGCCTACTGCCCCAACCACAAGGACATGGTGAGTAGAGAGAGGCCTACTGCCCCAACCACAAGGACATGGTGAGTACAGCAGGCCTACTGTCCCAACCACAAGGACATGGTGAGTACAGCAGGCCTACTGTCCCAACCACAAGGACATGGTGAGTACAGCAGGCCTACTGTCCCAACCACAAGGACATGGTGAGTAGAGAGAGGCCTACTGTCCCAACCACAAGGACATGGTGAGTAGAGAGAGGCCTACTGCCCCAACCACAAGGACATGGTGAGTAGAGCAGGCCTACTGCCCCAACCACAAGGACATGGTGAGTACAGCAGGCCTACTGCCCCAACCACAAGGACATGGTGAGTAGAGAGAGGCCTACTGCCCCAACCACAAGAACATGGTGAGTAGAGCAGGCCTACTGCCCCAACCACAAGGACATGGTGAGTAGAGAGATGCCTACTGTCCCAATCACAAGGACATGGTGAGTAGAGAGAGGCCTACTGCCCCAACCACAAGGACATGGTGAGTACAGCAGCCTACTACCTCAACAACAAGGACATGTGAGTAGAGAGGCCTACTGCCCCAACCACAAGGACATGGTGAGTACAGCAGGCCTACTATCTCAACCACAAGGACATGGTGAGTAGAGAGAGGCCTACTGCCCCAACCACAAGGACATGGTGAGTAGAGAGAGGCCTACTGCCCCAACCACAAGGACATGGTGAGTACAGCAGGCCTACTGCCCCAACCACAAGGACATGGTGAGTAGAGAGAGGCCTACTGCCCCAACCACAAGGACATGGTGAGTAGAGAGAGGCCTACTGCCCCAACCACAAGGACATGGTGAGTAGAGAGAGGCCTACTGTCCCAACCACAAGGACATGGTGAGTAGAGGAGGCCTACTACCCCAACCACAAGGACATGGTGAGTAGAGAGAGGCCTACTACCCCAACCACAAGGACATGGTGAGTAGAGAGAGGCCTACCACCCCAACCACAAGGACATGGTGAGTAGAGCAGGCCTACTACCCCAACCACAAGGACATGGTGAGTAGAGAGAGGCTTACTGCCCCAACCACATGGACATGGTGAGTACCGCAGGCCTGCTATCCCAACCACAAGGAAATGGTGAGTAGCCCTGGAGGCCAATCGTCGTCCAACTTTACTCACAGCCTCGTTCATTCACACACATTGTGAACAAACAGCAGCTTTGCCTTTGGGGTCAATCAGAAATGTCAGAAGGGAGTTAAAGGAAGGGGGTGGGGGTGTTAAGTATCTCACCCCTCCTTTTGCTAGCTGAAGTTCTACTGCGTATATTGAAGGCCTTCACTACTTCCTGTTGATCTTGTTGACTCTCTGCCTCCTGTTCACGGGCTGGATTCTATTCGCCACACTTCATCGATGATAGTGTCACACTGTCGAGGTTGAAGCACACGCTGGGTGGTTTGCGCGCGGGCGAAGAGTACGTGCAGGCAGTGGGCCCCCCTCGTGGAGCAGCGGACAAGAAGAAGACGGCGGTCGTGGTTACCTCAGAAGGTCGGCCTGCCAACTGAACGTGTCGTTGCCTGGTGGAATAGCAGGACCCCAAAGGGGAGTGGTGGCAGCCCTCCTCCTTTGAGGGAGGACACTGATGTGAGAGGGCAGTGTCAGGCGGCGCAGCGAACCTTCCAGCCATATGGGTGACGGCGGGGCAAGCCTGTGTGGCAGGGGGGAGGGACTCCTGGGGATGTGGGGTGATCGGCGACGGGGCGCTGCTTGACTAGGGACTGTTTGTTGTTCGTCCTTCGACTCCGAAAATGACCATGACTTCAATCTCAGATGGAAGATCGCTGAGTGTGGGTCCGCGGGCGGCTGGTGAGGCCGACTGGGCCCGGAAGGAACGCCCACATGTGGGACACATGTGGGTGGG
>CM031615.1:4478931-4481431 GCA_018398815.1 Conus ventricosus
GGTTCATAATTCCACAGTCAACAGATCTCATGGTTCATATATTCCACAGTCAACAGATCTCATGGTTCATCATTCCACAGTCAACAGATCCTGGTCCATTATACCACCATCAACAGATCCCCTGGTCCATCTATACCACCATCAACAGATCCCCTGGTCCATCTATACCACCATCAACAGATCCCCTGGTCCTCTATACCACCATCAACAGATCCCCTGGTCCATCTATACCACCATCAACAGATCCCCTGGTCCTCTAATACACCATCAACAGATCTCATGGTCCCTCTATCACATCAACAGATCTCATGGTCCCTCTATTCCACATCAACAGATCTCATGGTCCCTCTATTCCACAGTCAACAGATCTCATGAGTCCCTCTATTCCACAGTCAACAGATCTCTCATGGTCCCTCTATTCCACAGTCAACAGATCTCTCATGGTCCCTCTATTCCACAGTCAACGATCTCTCATGGGTCCCTCTATTCCACAGTCAACGGTCTCTCATGGTCCCTCTATTCCACAGTCAACAGATCTCATGGTCCCTCTATTCCACAGTCAACAGATCTCTCATGGTCCCTCTATTCCACATCAACAGATCTCTCATGGTCCCTCTATTCCACAGTCAACAGATTCTCATGGTCCTATTCCACATCAACGATCTCTCAGCCCTTATTCAGTCAACAGATTCTCTGGCCAGTATACTTTGGATACTTCGTTTCATGTACTTCAAAAGAGCCTATGTCCTGATCCCACTTTGAAGTCTCGAGACTGCAGGTCCTGTCGTTGCTAGATCGCTTGGTGCTGAGGCGCAAGTCATAGTGATCACAATCGTGCATCGGCAAGTAATGTCTTCAAACGACTATAGTTAGTGTTGTCTTTGTGTCAAAACAGTCATGCTGTTCGTGACAGAAGAAGAAGAAGAAGAAGTAGAAGAAGAAGAAGAAGAAGAAGAGAAGAAGAAGAAGAAGAAGAGGAGGAGGAGGGAGGAGAAGAAGAAGAAGAAGAAGAAGAAGAAGAAGAAGAAGAAGAGAAAGAGGAGGAGGAGAAGAAGAAGAAGAAGAAGAAGAAGAAGAAGAAGAAATTACTGTTTTCCATGTGAATTCATGCATTCTTGCTGTGTGATTGTTCTCCTGCTTTTCGATCTGATAATGCGCGATAATGTTAAGGTACATGAACATTACGACCCGTGAGAACAGAAAGGAAAAAAACTAACTAGAGGGAGAGCCCGACCGCAGAAGGTCTTCAGAGAAGAAACCCCACTCAGTCAAGCACTTCGGCCCTAAACTCCTTACACTCAGGCGAGCCGGGTCGCATCCAGGCCATTATCTTCAGCTAGCGGATTTGGGACGTTGTCGGGATTCGAACCTTCAGCTCCACGATGGTGGAATGCCTCAAAACTAGTTTGCTTTGTAACGGATGTTTTTTAACCACTAAGCTATCGCACGCTCGTTTTCGCTTGTGTTCCTCCTCCTCGACCAGGTCCAGTTGGAACTCTTCTCAGCTGCCTCTGATATTACCTTTAAAGTTCTAGTCCTCATCGTCCCAGAAATCGTAAGCTGTTTTTTTATATTATCATAAGCTGATGAGTCTACAATCTATGCTCTGCCACCTTGATTTTTAACACTGGCATTGTGCTGTCTTGTCTTGTCTTGTCTTGTCTTGTCTTTTAAAGCAAATCTCTCTGAGTAGAATTACGTTCAGGGTTCTTCTTTCTCAGAAGAGCGCATAACCAAAGTATAGCGCTATCTATTTTGTTTTGCCTTCGTATATTTTGCCACTAAGATGACGGTTCAGTTTTGTTTTCGTATAACAAAAATGGCTTGATCGGAAATGAAATGAGGCAGGGAACAGTAAACGATAAACAGTAAACAAGTGGGGTATTTTTTGCTCCCATAAGAAAACCTAACACAGAGTAACTTTTATTCAAGCTGGCACAGCCTTTTAAACTTGAATAAAGTCAGACAAATACATAGACGAACAATCTAATATTGGGGGAAAAACAAGCGCAGGCCAACAACTGAACTGTCTTCATAGTAATGACTTGGCAAAGATTTGGACTTAAGGAGGGAGGGGGGGGGGGATTGAAGATGGAGAAACTGGGAACATGAAATTAAGAAAATATGTTACAGATATAAAAAGGGAGGAGGGGGGGGGGTTGAAGATGGAGAAACTGGGAACATAAAATTAAGAAAATATGTTACAGATATAAAAACTCTTCACTAGCTGCATAAGGGAACCATCGCAATCCCGTACCCAGAGAGACTGAAAATCCTGAGACTTCCTACACTGGAGCACCGTCGACTCAGGGGAGACATGATCGAAGTCTACAAATACCTACATGGATACTACGCAGTCCAACAACCTAAGTTGACACTGGCAAGCGGAAGGGCCCTCCGGGGACACTCTCTCAAACTGCAGAAGGATAGATACAGACTCGACCTCAGGGGAACTTTTTTGCTCATAGAGTGGTAGCAACATGGAACAGCCTCCCCGAGT
>CM031615.1:4483931-4486431 GCA_018398815.1 Conus ventricosus
TTCAGTCTGTTCCCCTGGTCGTCACCTCTGCCCCACCCCCCCACCCCACCCCCCACCCCCTACATTCCGTCTCCGGCCCTTGCCACCCCCCGTAGCCCTCACTCTCCCCCATCCTAACCCTCCATTCCTCCACCACTCTTTGCACTCCCCCCCCCTCCTCTCCCATTCCCTCTCCTCTTGCCAAGTCATCGAATCGGGAGGGGGAGAGGAGGGAAGATGTAACTCCACCTTATGATGCTGTGGGTGTTTGTGTGGCTCGGCGGCTAGAGCCCCATTTCAAGCTCTGTGGTTTGCGGGTTCGGATCCCGCTGTGAACACAAACCCTAACCCTTCTCTCAACTGTCCCTCGGGCGTATTGTCGTTCTGGTGGTGTGTCCAGTGCTGTGTCAAACGAACCATCAACCCCTCTTCTTCTCTCCTGATAATATAGTGATACCTGACTGCGCTGTCATCTTTTATTAGTGGATTTGGACGTTAAAAACCTGAGTGCAGCCAACTCACTTATATTTCTGCCATCGTTTTCCGTTGCGTGAATTCTTGTCGTCCATCGCATCATCGTGTCTCTGGTGTGGCCTGTTTCTCTTGTCAGACATGACAGTTCCTAATGACAGAGTCTGGGGTGGCGGGTACGTCCGTTCTCTTTTCTCCTTGTCGAGACAGACAAGTCGATAGAGGAGGAGTTAGCGGTTTCCTCCCGCCATGAGAACTCTTCTGTGTCAGAGTTTATAAAAAAGAAAAAGAAAGAAAAAAGAAAGAAAGAAAAGTGGATTTCTCTGTTTTCTCAGTTTTCGCCACATGGGAAACAGAGGCTTGAGAGAAGCGCTAGCAAGATGGATGAACAGCCGAATTTCTACGCTTTAATTTTGTTTGTTTGTTTGTTGTTGTTTTTTGGTGTGTGTGTGTGTGTGTGTGTGTGTGTGTGTGTGTGTGTGTGTGTGTTTGTTTGTTTGTTTGTTTTTTTGTTTTTTTGTTGTTGTTTTTTTAGTTAGAATGGGTTGAGCAGACCATCGCTGTAACTGTGTAAATCCACGGTCATAGCGCGCGTGTACGTGGACGTGTCCTCGAAGATGTCGTCTCCCATTGCCAGATCTGATTCTTGTTTGTTTTTTTTTGGCACCGGGCCGAGGAATTTGCTCGCCAGAGTTTGGAACGTTATCGTTGTTGTTGCTGTTGTACCCTGGCTAAAAGACTCCAGGGACCATCCGAACAGCCGAAGCACTTGAACACTGTGGTACAAATGCATCAGCTGGGGATGAGAACATGACGTGTGTGACCGTTTGTTTTAATTACCCCGCCACGTGGGCAGCCACACTCCGACTTCGGGGATTGTGAGACTGATGATGTTATGCTAGGAGCTTGTCACAACTGAAGACAATCCCGGCATAAGTATGCTAAGCAGAACAGCATTTTGATGTAGCCTTGGTGTTCTAGCCAATGCCAATTGGTCTGACACAGCATAACAACATTTTGATGGAGCCTTGGTGTTGTTAGCCTACGTCAGTTGGCGTGACACAGCCTTAAGCCAAGGCGGCAGAATTGGGAACATCTCGTGCGGCAACGTTGCTTCACGTAAAATCTCGCGGTAAATTCAGTGGTACCTGCTCACTATAGCTACTCCCCTGCTGTCTGTGCTGTGAACCGGTTAGTTATCTTCATTCATCTTGGTGAACCGGTCAATTATCTTCATTCATCTTGATGAACCGGTCAGTTATCTTCATTCATCTTGATGAACCGGTCAGTTATCTTCATTCATCTTGGTGAACCAGTTCATTCATTTTGATGAACCGGTCAGTTATCTTTATTCCTCTTGATGAACCAGTTCATTCATTTTGATGAACCGGTCATTTATCTTTATTCATCTGGATGAACCGATCAGTTATCTTCATTCATCTTGGTGAACCAGTTCATTCATTTTGATGAACCGGTCAGTTATCTTTATTCATCTGGATGAACCAGTCAGTTATCTTCATTCCTCTTGATGAACCAGTTCATTCATTTTGATGAACCGGTCATTTATCTTTATGCATCTGGATGAACCGGTCAGTTATCTTCATTCCTCTTGATGAACCAGTTCATTCATTTTGATGAACCGGTCAGTTATTTTTATTCATCTTGTCGAACCGGTTAGTTATCTTTATTCATCTTGTTGAACCGGTTAGTTATCTTCATTCACCTTGATGAACCGGTCCAGTTGTCTTTATTCATCTTGATGAACCGGTTAGTTATCTTCATTCACCTTGATGAACCGTAGTTATTTTTCATTCCCACCTTGATGAACCTGTTAGTTTATTTTTATTCACCTTGATGAACCGTTAGTTATCTTCATTCATCTTGATGAACCTCCTACTATCTCATTCACCTTGATGAACCGGCAGTTATCTTCTCTCACTTGATGAACCGGTTAGTTGTCTTTCCTCTCGTAGGTCAAACAGTCAACTGTGTGTTTTGTCTTGCTGAAGTGGTGTTTTCTTGTCCCATTGATGAACTGGTCAGTTGTCTT
>CM031615.1:4491431-4493931 GCA_018398815.1 Conus ventricosus
GACGCGACGTTTATGTGATGGTTTATTGTGGTGGTGGTGGTGATGATGGGGGTGATGAGATGATGATGTGATGATGTGATGAGGTGAGATGATGATGATGATGAGATGATGATGTGATGATGAGAGACGACGCGGGGACGACGACGAGGGCGAGAGGCGACGAGGACGAAATGATAAAGATGATGACGACGCGATGTGATGACTATGACGATGATGGATGATGCTGTTTCGACGCGAGACGATGATGACGCGACGAGACGACGATGTATGATGACGACAACGACGACGAAAACGTATGATGATTATATGATGATGACGACGATGACGATGCGACGACGAGGGAGGTGACGATGATGATGATGTGATGATGATGATGATGTGTGATGATAATGGGGCGACGACGCGCCGATGATGTGATGATGATTGTGATGTGATGATGACGACGGCGACGCGACGCGAGGTGGGTGATGATATGATGTGATGATGATGTGATGACGCGACAAAAGATGACGACGACGACGACGACGACAATGATGATGATTGATGACCGAGACGCGACGCGTGTGATGTGAGTGTGATCACGATGTGACGGGACGACATGATGATGATGGTGATTTTGGGGGTTGGGGGGGTTGATGATGATGATGATGATGGGTGTGATGTTTATGATGATGATGATGATGATTGATGATGGGTGATGATGAGACGACGACGACGACGAGGACGAGGCGACGAGGGACGACAATGATAAAGATGAGCGACGACTTTATGTGACTATGCATGATGAGATGATGTGTGGGCGACGACGAAGACGTGTGACGACGAGAGACGACGATGAGTGATGCGCAACAAGCGAAACGATGTGATGATTATGTGTGATGACGACCGACAATGACGACGACGACGAGGATGATGACGTGTGATGATGATGATGATGATGATGATGATGGTGATGATGATGATAATGACGACGACGAGGGAGGGGTGATGATGATGATGTGATGATTGTGATGATGTGATGAGACGACGCGACGAGACAATGATGATGATAAAAGATGACGCGACGACGATGATGATGTGATGATGATGATGTGATGGCGTGATGGGCGACGCGGGCGATGATGATGATGGTGTTGTGGTGGGGTTTTATGTTTATGATGATGATGATGATGATGAGATGATGATGATGATGATGATGATGTGATGATGATGACGAGATGATGATGATGATGTGATATAAAATGATGATGATGGTGTGGTGGTGATGATGATGATGATGTGATGACGATGATGTGACGAGAGATGTGCTTTATGTGATAATAATGATGATGATGTGATGGTGATGATGATGATGATAATAATGAGATGATGGTGTGGTGATGATGTGAGATAATAATGATGATGATGGTGATGATGAGATGATGATGATGATGATGATGATGACGATGATGATGATGACGATGATGACGAGACGATGATGATGATGATGATAATAATGATGATGATGGTGATGGTGATGATGATGATGATAATAATGATGATGATGGTGATGAAAGAGATGATGATGATGACGTGATGATGGTGATGATGACGTGATGCGATGATGATGAGGTGATGAGATGGATGATGATGATGATGAACAGGTACAAGCTGTGGGTGGACGAGTGCAGTCGGCTGTTTGGTGGCCTTGACATTGTGGCCGTGGAGGCCATTCAAGGAAAGGATGGAAAAGAGCATATCATAGAGGTCAGTTTGCTGCCCCCCCCTCTCCCCCCCCCCCCCCCCCCCCCCCCCTCCCCCCCCTCTCTCTCTTCCCCTCCTCTCTCCCTCTCTCTCCTCTCTCCCCCCCCCTCTTCTCTTTTCCCTCTCTGTCTTTTCTCCCTCTCTCTCTCTCCCTCTCTCTGTCCCTCTCTCTCTCTCTCTCTCCTTCTTTCTCTCCCCCCCTTCTCTCTCCTCCTCTATCTCTCCCCCTCTCTCTTCTCTCCCCCTCTCTCTCTCCCCTCTCTCTCTCTCCCCCCCTCTCTCTCTCTCCTCTCTCTCCGTCTCTCTCTCCTCTCTGTCTCTCTCTCCCTCTCTCTCTCCCTCTCTCTCTCCATCTCTCTCTTTCTCTCTCTCTCTATCTCTCTCTCTCTCTCCCTCTCTCTCTCCCTCTCTCTATCTCTCTGTGTCCTCTTTCACTCCCTCTTCTCTCTTCTCTCTCTCTCTCTCTCCCCCTCTCTCTCCTCTCTCTCTCTTTTCTCTCTCTCTCTCTCTCTCTCTCTCCCTCCGTCTTTAGCTGTGGTTCTTGAGTTTCCCTTTCTTCCCTTTTTTGTGTTCATGCAGTTAGTTTTCCCTGAGCACTAATCTTCTTATCGCCCTTCCCTCTAAGCTTCATGCAGTTATTTTCCCCGAGCATGATCTTCTTATCGCCCTTCCCTCTAAGCTTCTTTTCTTTTTTTCTTTTTTTTTCTCTCTCTCCTCTTCCTTCTCCTCTCTCCTCCTTTCCCTCATTCACTTCCTT
>CM031615.1:4509291-4511791 GCA_018398815.1 Conus ventricosus
ACACCACACACACACACACACACACACACACACACACACACACACACACGCGCGCCGCGCGCGCGCGCGCGCGCGCGCGCGCGCGTGTGCAACACATGATACCCTGTTTTTCATTGATCACTGCTATCTTCTCTCAACAAACATCAGCATATTGATGCCAACACATTATTTCACCTGTTGCAATGAACATCATCCCACAGCATTGTTCACCTTTTTAAACAACACCATTTATATGAACCTCCCACCCCCACCTCCCACCCCATAGTGGATGATGAGATATGAGCTCTCCTTCTCTTGCCCCCCTTCCCCCCCCCCCCCCCCCCCCAAACACATTACCCTCCTCCCCCCCATTCCCCCCCCCTTTTTTCCCCCACCTCACCCCCCCCCACCCCACCCCACCCCCCGATCATACCTTATCACCCATTTATCTTCCATCCCCTTCCCTCCCTAACATTACCCACACACCTTCTCAACTACCCACGCATAACTACCACTACCTCTTTCATCACCCAACGAAATCATTTGTTTTATTCACCTAAACCTTTTTTTTTTTCCTCAGTCCCCCCCCCCCCCCCCCCCACACCTTTCCCCCCCCTTACCATTATTATCAATCCACCATTACCACAACCATCACAAAGATATCACACCAATCCCAATAAACTAGACACACAACCCTATCATATCACACACACACACCTCCCCCTACCAACCCCCCCCCCCCCCCCCCTCCTTTTCCTCTCCATAATCCCCCATGTCATTTCCGCCTACCGGCTATTCTCCCCACCACATGGACAACAACAGATGAGTCATTTTTCGTTCTTTTTTTTCGTTTTTCGTTCTTTGTTTGTACTGTCCCAAATGTTAAATGTGATTTATTTTTCGCCTGAAGAAGACCCAAGTGGTTGAAATGCATCGTGTCTTGTCATGTGCTTTGTTTGTCAATGTCATTGGCGGTAAGAAACAAACTCTATTTCTAAATTTTACTTCGTTCGCCGCCATCAGTCACTCCATTTTGATTTTTTTTTTTTGCAGTTGCTTCCCTTAGACCGTTCTCCGTGTAGTTTTATACAGATTTCAATTGTCCCGCTCTCAGTTCCCGCGGTCACACGATTTTGAACACGATCACACGATTTTGAGTGGATCAAGCATTTTGTAGTCAAATTCTTGTGTTTTCTGCAAATGTGTATCATTCGGGATTACTGACATCATGTGAACTGTGTGGATTCTTCGCCGAATGTAGCATTTTTGATGAATAAATTGTTTCTTCTATCCATGGTGTATGTTTCATGCTCCTAGGTGAAGTGGTTGATTTTTTATGATTTTTTTTTCCCTTTCAAATCGCCAACGATTGTGTGATCTGAGGGACAAACTGGTCTATTTGGACTGTGACTTGATTGAGATGTTATTCATAGATTCTTCTTGTCCAGAGTCAACAGGCAAACGGACGGAGAAGAATGGGAATGATATAGGGGCAGGGTAAAGGTGAGGGAGACGGTCGTCTCCCTTACGGACAGGGAGGGAAAGGAGAAGTGAAGGGAGATAAATGGGAAGAGGGCGGAGAAGGGACATAATTTTGACAGTCGGCGTCATCTTATCGCCGTATCTCTCTCAGAGCAGAATCTGATCTCAGTGCCTCCCCTTGTCAGTGACGGATCTGTCTGTCTGTCTGTCTGTCTCTCTCTCTCTCTTCTCTCTCTCTCTCTCTCTCTCTTCTCTCTCTCTCTCTCTCTCTCTCTCTCTCTCTCTCAGTGACGGATCCTCTCTCTCTCTCTCTCTCTCTCTCTCTCTCTCTCTCTGTCTCTGTCTCTCTCTCTCCCTCTCTCTCTCTTTTCTCTCTCTCTCCTCCCTCTCTCTCTCTCTCTCTCTCTCTCTCTCTCTCTCTCTCTGTAGTCTCTCGCTCTGTGTGTGTGTGTGTGTGTGTGTGTGTGTGTGTGTGTGTGTGTGTGTGTGTGTGTGCGTATACACTCTCTATGCCTCTGTCTCTCTGTCTCTCTCTCTCTCTCTCTCTCTCTCTCTCTCTCTCTCTCTCTCTCTCTCTCTCTCTCTCTCTCTCTCTGTGTCTCATATGATAATGGCGAAGATGTTAACAGCATTGACAAAGATGACAGCGAAAGAAACGGACGATGAAGACTTTGACGATGATGCTGACGAAAGGAACTCACATGTTCTCAAAATGACTGATGACGTGAAGAAAAAGAGCGCACCCCATCAGTTGACGCCATGCCATGGCACCGTCAGACATGTGCGTTCAGCCGGATGTGTCTTCTTCTTTCCCTGCCAGGTCCGGGACCCGCTGAAGTCTGCCCAGCTCCGCAGGACGACGAGGACGAGGACGAGGTCGAGGACGAGCGAGTCAAGCACAACGGAAGACCTCAAGAAGGAAGACTTCAGAAAAAGACCACTACGCCATCACCCACTTAATGCACGTGAAAAGAGGCTTTCAGATTCAACGACTATAACAGCAGCAGCAGCAGCAACAGCAAAAAGCAGCAGCAGCAGC
>CM031615.1:4529291-4531791 GCA_018398815.1 Conus ventricosus
CCTACACACTCATACACCCCTACACACTCATACACCCCATACACACTCATACACCCCTACACACCTCATACACCCCTACACACTCATACACCCCTACACACTCATACACCCCCTACACACTCATACACCCCTACACACTCATACACCCATACACACTCATGCACCCATACACACTCATTCATGTCCACACAGAGAAATAAGGCGTGTTAAAACTTGAACCTAGAAAGGTTATTGAAACATTTTTTTTGGTCCTAATCTGTAGATAACATACATGTGACTTGACCCTCGCAGTCAGCAACTGTCACAAAGAGAGCAACGAGCGAAGGCATGTGGACTTTCATGGGTATAGGGCAGCTCTTTAATCAGATCATCATCATCATTGTCATCACCGTGGTTAGCATCATCACTATCGTCATCGTCGTCCTTCGTTCTTCAACATCACGCGATCCCCTGAAACTCGACCACAGAATCCAATACAAACTGCTCATCACGCCTCCAAACTGCAAAAACCTCTAGAGTACACATAAGTTGAGGTAAGTAATCAAGTGATACAAATGTCAGGCTGCTTTCCGACGTGTTGGTTTCCGAAAATGAAACGACATTCATTGATAAAAAGGGTGTCAAGCAACATCGATCACAGATTTTATTCCAACACTATGGGAAGTCAAAAAAATGTCCGGACACAAAGTGAGATTAGGGGGTCAAATGACACAGACCACAGATATCTGACATGATGGACAGACGAAACTGCCCGGGACATAGTTGATGGCGAGATACATGAAATCCATCCTGGAGGAATACAAAGCAGGGAAGATCAGACTTCAAAGCATGCTGGAGGACTCAGGAGACAAGGTGGTAGAAGCAATCAAGCCCCAGCTAAAGACAGGCAGAAAATGGAAAGTTCAAGAGGCGATGGATTCTGCAAAAGAAAGTCTCAAGATCAGAGAAATAACAGGACACACACAGACCAACAGACAAGGACTGGGGTGACCAAAACTGAATGGTGGTCAAAGGCCAAAGGAAAAGCCAAAAGAGACATGATGATTCAGGAGATGAGAAAAGAAGAAGACCAAAAAAGACTCCAAAAAGCAGTCCAGCAGAGCCAGCAAGGGCAATGGACAACGTGGGAGAATGCACTCCAAAGAAGTCTAACTTGGAATGACATTTGGCACATGGCCCCTCTCAGGATCAGCTTCATTCTCAGATCTGCATATGACCTTCTGCCCTCAATGCAAACCTGGTGAAGTGGGGAAAACAGACGATCCTGCATGCCCCCTCTGCCATGAAAAACAAACAGTGGAGCATGTTCTAAGCTCATGTAAAGTAGCCCTGTCTCAAGGAAGGTACACAGGGAAATGCACAACCAAGTGCTCAAAGAAATTGTACAAGTAGTCGGGGCTAGTACCAACACCACAAAGGGAAATCAGGACTCCAAAAGCACCCGCAACATTCTTCACGGCAGGAGGCAGCAAATCATGCCAAGAACAACAGTGCCACTCGAAACATGCAGGCAGAGTCTGCTGGATGGGGCAGATGACTGGGAGTGCACTGCAGACCTCCCAGAATGGAAGAGTCACCCAGAGATCATCAGCAAGAGTGGCATGAGACCAGACATAGTAGTCCACTCTAAGTCAACCAAGCAGCTGATCATGATCGAGCTCACAGTGCCATATGAGAACAGAATGGAGGCAGCTCAAATCTACAAGACTGAAAAGTATGCTGATCTGGCAAACAGCCTGAGGAGAGAAGGCTATCAGGTCAAAGTCCTCACTGCAGAAATTGGAGCTAGGGATTTGTAGGAACGTCTGCATACAGCCTCATGAAACAGCTCTCAGTTGCAGGGAAGGAAAAAACCAGAGCCCTGAAAGCAATGGCAGAAGCGGCAGAGAGGTGTTCAAGCTGGATCTGGTCAAGGAGGAACAAAAGTGAACTTCATAAGGCTTAATTTCCCTACAAATATCAGGTGTCCCTGTGGCTCAGTGGTTAAAGCGCGAGTCATTAAGTAGAAAATGAGCATGTCCAGAGGGTCATGGGTTCGAATACCAGCCATGGCTCGTCCCAAGATGGGGGGAAAAAAAAAGGGGCAGCAGAGGGACATCCAGAGTCATGAACCGGGTGTGGCCCAACCCCCCTAGAGTGTCAGGAGATAAGGGCCGAAACACTTGCTTGAAGGGGGCTTCTCTTCTGAGGACTCTCTGCTGCCACGCTCTCCACGAGTTTCTTTCTACCATCCTCCATGCGATGAGGGTCAATAATAAGGACCACAAATTATCTTCTAATGCCACGGGCAGACAACGAAAAAAAAACGCCTGGGACACAGGTGAGATGAGGGGGTCAATTGACACAGACCACAGAGTATCTGACAGGATGGATAGACAAAAAATGCCCGGGACATACATGAATGAGGGTCTAGTAATACAGACCGCAGATTATCTTTTGACTCCCTGGGCGGACAAAAATGTCCGGGACACAGTTGAGATGGGGGTCAAAGTATTTGGAC
>CM031615.1:4536791-4538224 GCA_018398815.1 Conus ventricosus
ACTATTCCAACCATTTTAAGATATACACTGATGGGTCATTAATCAATGAACATGCAGGTGCAGCATACATTATCCCAGGTCTTAACGAAGAAAAGTCCTATTATCTTGGAAAAAACAAATCTATATTCACTGCTGAGTTAACTGCTATAATTATGGCTTTAAAGTGTGTTATTGATTACCCTCAAAATTTATTTAAAGTTGTTTTATGCGTAGATTCCAAGTCAGTTCTTACTGCAATGAAGAATTTTAGATTAAAAGTTCGACCTGAGATGATCACTGAAATAAATAATTTAGTACACTTCCTCTCAGCCAGAGACACTGAAATAACATTTCTTTGGGTGCCCTCCCACATGTGGGTTATACTATAATGAAAAGGTTGATGTTCTGGCAAAGAGAGGAGCAAAACGATCATCAGATTCGCATTTTTTTGAACTTCTCTATGTCAATGCAAGAGTGCTATACTTTGGCAGAGAAAGTACAATTTTCTAATTTTCATTTGATAGAAAGAGAAACTGGGTGTTTTGGTTTACACGATGAAATGAGAAGTATTCATGAAATGTTAAGTAAGTATGATCAAAACATTTATCGTAGACGACAGATAAGTTCCTTGATCTGTAGATGGAAATTGGATTGTTTTAAAACAAAGTATGTCAAAAATATACATTGTATATGTGGTCATAGCAAATCAACTGATCACATTCTTTTGTGTAACTTAAATGAAAAAATTCATTCCAAATAACGTCTGTAAGCCTAGTCAAAATGTTTTCCGGTCACTGTCAGCAAGTGAAACGTATCTTTTTCTTTTTGCACTTAGCTAAAAGTCCAATTGGCAAATATTTATAACATATAACAGTCAGGGTGCGGTGAGACAGAAGAGTACATGTTTCGAGGTTTTTTTGTGTGTTTGTTTTTTTCTTTTTTTTTTGTTTTTTTGTTTTTTTTTTTTTCAGTCTTTGATTAAGTGTATTTTCTACTTTTGTGTTATTGCTGTTAGATAAGTTAGTTATTTTACCTCATAGTTTTAAAACCTTTTTTTAAACCCCTCCCCCTCCCTCCCCCCGCCCCCCTCCCCCCTTTTTTTTTTTCCCGTCTAATATCACGTAATGTGGAAAGACGAAAAAACAGAAACAACAACAACAACACACACACACACACACACACACAACACACACACACACAACACACACACACACACACAACACTTTCTCTCTCTCTCCCCCCTCTCTCTCTCTCTCTCTCACCCCACTCACTCAGCACACACACAACACACACACACACACACACACACACACACACATATCACCAGCATGTCCTTCAACCTTTGCCTATCAGCAGGAAGCAGATTTTTAACCCCGTGCTATTTTTAGCCTTTTTGCCCTCGCTTTCAGCTGCGGGCAAACGTGTGCTGAGCCAAAGAAGGGGAAAGATTGATC
>CM031615.1:4538324-4540824 GCA_018398815.1 Conus ventricosus
TTTTGGGGTAGATTACGTCGGCATAATACTGTTCTCCCTGGGGTAGTGGTACGCTTTTGTTGTACCAAGAAATACTGGTTTCAAGTTTGATAAAGATTGGTTATTTTCTGAGAGTGTACTTGGTATCGAGGACGGGAACTTTTAATATTAAGAGGACTGTCACGCGGTGCAGGCCAGGTACGGAGGGCAGACTGCTTGTGATGTGTCTGGGCGTGTGTGAGGTTTATCGATAGGTGACGGGTGGTTACCTCGGATAGACAGGTCTTGTAGAAGTTCACTTTTGGTGTTTGCGCTCGGAACTAAACCAGGGTGGATGGGCGGAAAGGAAAATTAAGGATCATATTTATATAAGAATTGTTTTCTGTTTTAAATTATTATTAAAGATTTGCAGTGAATTATGATTGTGTTAAATACGGTAGTAGTATTAGTTAGATTACTTGGTACAGTTATTACGATTGTAAAATAAGAAAAAAAATAGCAGATGATAATAAAAAAAAGGTATGAGATATTTGGGAATTGTGCCTCAGAAGCCTACATTGATGTATATATGTATGTATGTGGTTGTTTTAGTCGAGGGGGGTGCGTCAGTATTCAAAGATTTTTCCGCAGCATTGTGGTGTCAGTAGACAATGTATAGCAGCGTTCGGAATCCTTGTCGAGATTATGAAAATTGGTGATTGCCCCAGCGCTTGATAATTTCCGATGACATTTGTAGGATTATGATTGTGCCTGCTAAGAAATTTGGATAACGGTTCAATTCTATTATTTTGGTTTTGCTTGAAAGTGTTTGATTCTATCAAGCATGTTACTAAGTAATTGATCCTGAATTGTGACCGATACTGGGTCACTAAGGGACGGATTGTTAGTTTGTTTGTTGAAGTGAATATGATTTATAATCCTATTAAATCATTGTCTTAGAGACCCAGATGGGAAATGAAGTCGTGGGTATTAACTCAGACAGTATAATCACTTTTATAAAGGGAAAACGGTTATAATTATGTTCGTGGCTGTTGATGGAAGTGGAGAGTCAATGAAATTGGTTTAAATGTGTAATGGAACATTTCTGGTGTGAGAGAATCTTGATGTCAAGGTGGCTGGTTGTATAATCATGATTTAAAATTCCAATTAGCTGTCGCAATTTGGGTGTGACATGTAAACACTGAGAACCATTTACTTTAGTGAAGCAACAAATAAGTAAAAACTGTATTCTTCTGTGGTAGTAAGACATTTCCTTTGCACAGGGTTTCCGGCGATTTTTTATGTACCTCCCCTACACGGCAAATCCGTGAGGGTCGGCCTCTCAGGTGGTGGGATTGGCACCGCCATCCCCACTGTCATCCCTGCCCACTCTCTGCCGGAGTGGGGACGCACCCGGAGCCGGCAGGAATGCGTTCCGGTCGGGACGTCATCTCCCTTTCACAGTCCGAGGGTGTGGCAGTTCCTCTGACTTCAACTGTCTCTTCAGGGTGGCAAGCGTCTTGAGGACCCACCGCAGTATTCCATCAGCGTGTGACTCGCGGGTGTGTTGGTGCCCTGTAGGGAGGAACCGCGTCTTCGACGTGTCACAACGTTTCCCTTCCTATTTCGTATCAAGCGCTTCAGTGAAGGTTTTTGTGTTTTGGCGGTGCATTAGTGTGAGAGCGCCGTCAACAGACCGACGTTTCCATAACATATCGGAAACGCTGTGTTGCCGTTGTTTGTTTTTTTTGTGTGTGTGTGGTTTTAGTTTTTTTTGGAAGTTTTTTTTTTGGCCTGTCAAGTACCCGCCAGGGACTTCGATGAAGTATTGAAAATACGACATTGGGTGCGGGTTACCTGAGCATTGGTGTTGAATATTTGGGGGTTAAGCTTTGGTGTCCGATGGTTTGACACCGCACATAAAAATTAGTATAAAGAATACATTTGAAAGAAAAGCATTGCTGGGCATTTTGGTTTATGACGTATCAACCTATGCTTGATATTTCATCCCGGGGATTACCGGGTGATGTGATTTCACCCTTGTCCCCTCTGGTAATTGGCCTTTAGTGGGCTGAGGTGTGTATCTGTGCCTCCTGAGGGAAGGTCGTTAAATGTATATGTGCAGTACAGCGTGCACTGGTATGCAGAAGGGGCCATGCGTTTGATGTCGGGTATTGGTAACATAGTTGGATTGTTTTGGGTTTGTTTGGTTGTTTTTTTTGCCTGTGTGGTTGATATATATATAGAGGTCTGGTGTTTCATCTGCCATTCTGTGGGTGAGTGCGTGTGTGAATGCAAATAAAGCCTTCTTTGTGCAACCGTATTTTCTTTTGTGTGTGTGTTTGTTGTGTGGCGTTCATACTCAGTAAAAGGGGAAAGGGGCGGTTATAACGGGGATATATTAATACATATATCCCTGTCTACTGTCTTATACAGTGACACCGCAACTGCTGTATGTGATGGCTGACGATTTCATCGTTCTTGCGCTCATTGTTATTTTTGACTCTGGACAGGTCAACGGGTCATCGATGACGTTGCTAGG
>CM031615.1:4545824-4550824 GCA_018398815.1 Conus ventricosus
CAGAGACCGGGCCGTTGGAACTCTTTTGAAATGTCGACTGTGGTAATAACGTGATTTGGGTTCCTCGACAGGCCCAGTTCTGTCAACGTCACAGTGATGTGGGGATCAACTGCTCAGATCGCCTGCCTGACATATGGAGGTCTAGGCCACCTCACCTCCACCATGAAAGTTATGTTTTCACCAGAACCCGTCGGTTTTGTCCGTTCTGTCTGTCTGTTTGTCAGCAAGATTATGCAAAAACTGCTGAAACGATTTCAATCAAACTTGATCAAAAAATAGATGTCAGCCCAAGAAGACTCCCAGTAAATGTTGATAGCGATCGGAGGTCAGGATCTGTGTTTGGGATTCGGATCAGGTAGCAAGACTCTGGATCGGTTCTACAATCATTACCATTCTTTTCGCTGAACATGACCACTGTGACGCTATTATAGGAATTGATCACGGTCTATGAAATGGCATGTTTTCATGGAATATCGAAGCTTTTTAGTGATACAAAAGTCAACATTTCGTGTTTTCTACGTCCGAATGAAAGGAAAAGTAAAAGGGAAGTAACTCCTTCAATCCTTACTAACCCTGGCAGAAAAGTAAGTTTGTTGTTTTTTTTTTAACTCACAAACTGACAAAAGGTGAACAGCAAACAAGTATTTTGCAGCCAGAACCCCAAACGCATGCTGCTTACGACACCAAATCACCCAGCAGAAATGACAGCACAAGGCTCTTTGTTTGTTCTGTGTGCTCTGCTCTGGACGACTTGGTGTCGTAACCAACATTGGTTTGGAGTTATGGGCCTGCAATAATTTCATCATGAGAGCAATACTCACCCTATATGTTTTTTGTTTTTTTTTGCTTTGGTTTTTTGTGTTTTTTTTTTTTGCTTTTGGGTTTTTTTTTGTTTTGTTTTTTTTTGTACTGTTCCCTGCCTTCCTGAAGATTTCCTGACCGAAGGTGATTCAGAGTTGTGTTCGACCATGATGGGGGTCTGCGTTTGAACCGAATGCTCTTCTAGTTATGTATGGGACACAGTGTTGACCATTCGTAACATGATACAGAACTCTGACGGAGCCCAGTCGTCCGTTCCCTGTCATCTCTAGCCATAGCCCCTGTGTGATGCTGAGATGTTATCTCCCTTTGTTGGGTTCACATGAGGAAAAGAGTTCTGGCCCTTTCTTATTGCACCACCTTATCGGTGGAACAGACATTGTGACTTGTTTTGAATGCGTTCATTATTTTCTTGGCGCAATAATCTTCAATACTCTGCGAGTGGCGGCACCAAAGCATAGCTCAAATGGGGAAATAAAACTCTGGAGTGTCTCCCGTGCTGGGCTTCAACCGTCAACCAGTACATCGTTATTCATGTTCCCATGAACGGGTTTTTAGAAGACTGCTGTTACTATGTTTCTACTTTTGCTTTATTCTGTTTCTGTTTTGTTTGTTTGTTGTTTTTACACCGTTCTTTGTTATACCTTTCCAATTTCCTTTGTATGACACTGTCATCTGATAAACGTAAATCCCTGAAAGAGACAATGTGGACCATGATTTTTTGTCTTTTTTTTTTGGGGGGGGGGGGGGGGGGGAAGGGGGGGTCAAGCAGTTAGCGACAAGCCATGACATGTGACAGACATTTGTGTGACTGATTCTTCAACGGTGAAGGGCAACAACTGTCTGTCTGCCCCACGTGACCTGTGCCCCTCGCCCTCTGCCACAACCGATTCACTTTCGTGCTGTGTTCTTCTTCCTTTCTCTCTATCATTTTCATTGGATCTGTTCGGTTCTTTTTCTGTCCTTCTTCTCTTTTATCTCCCTTTCTTTCACTACACGCCGTTGCTGGTAGATATTTGTCAGAGGAAGGAAAATGGAGGGAGGTGGGGGGGGGGGGGGGGGAGGGCCTTAAAATGACCCAGTACAACTGGCAGGGCTGTGAGAAGAATGACGATCACACGTGACGTGATGGTGACACCTGAGGAGGCAGATGACCCCAGTGTGAAGACCTGGCTGCTGGGATATCGTCAGTCTGTCCACGCGGATGCTGCTCTCACTGCCCGAAGACATCCACATGACATCTCAATGACCACTTCCCCCCCCCCCCCCCCCCCCCCCCCCCCCCCCCCCCCCCAAGCTTGTTGTGTTTCTCTCCCCTTCATAACTGCACAGCTTTTCAGAACTTAAGAGGCGTTAGTCGTCACTAGTGTTAGCTAGCATGCTAGTTAGTTACTTAGTGCATTCGATTGTCACCTGAGTGTTTTGATTGTGGATGTTGAGTGACACGTCATTCCTCTTTTTCGGTGTCTTGAGATTATCCTTCGATAGTCCTGAATTCATTGTGACAACTGTCTCGAATTTGCTCGTGGATCTTTTGGCTCAATCAGTGTTATTCCTTTGTGATAGTTGTCTTGCAGTAACAACAACAACAAAATATTTTTAAGAAACTGACCGACTGATTTCAAATAATTAAACTTTGCAATGTAAAGTCTGCTTGAAAGGCTGACTAGAATAGATCTCTTTGATAAAATGTTTGACAAATCAACTCTTAATTCGCTGAGAGAATCGATCTACAAAAGGGGGTTTTGCTTGCAATGTAAAGTCTGCTTGAAAGGCTGACTAGCATAGATCTCTTTGATAGAATGTTTGAAAAATCAACTCTTTTAATTCGCTGAGAGAATCGATCTACAAAAGTGGGGTTTGCTTGCGGTTGTAACGCTGCTCACACCCTTAAACGCGAAATCTTTTTTGTTTTGATCGACTCTTGAGTTCGGGACACCCATACATCAGGATCGTATCAGACAGCAAGGTTAGAAGGTCAGAACAGAGTGTGGTACAGAAACGATGGGTTAATATTTTAGGGTCAGTTGCCTTTTTGCCTCACACACATACAAACACACGTTCTCTCTCTCTCTCTCTCTCTCTCTCTCTCTCTCTCTCTCTCTCTCTCTCTCTCTCTCACACACACACACACACACCCACACACACACGCACGCACGCGCACGCATACACACACACACACACACACACACACACACACACACACACACACACACACACACACACACGCACACGCACACTTTTTACACACACCACACACACACACGAAGAGAGAGATCACACACACTTTTTACACACACACACACACACACACACACACACACTTTTTACACACACACTTACAACACACACACACACACACACACACACCACACACTTTTTACACACACACAACACCACACACACACACACACACACACACACACACACTCACACACACTCACACACAGTGCAGCAGAGGCAAATGAATGTTTTTTTTACATCGCCATCACCATCGCTACATCGTCATCATCATCATCGTCACCACAACCACGATCGCCATCATCTCCATCACCGTCATCATCATCGCATCATCATAATCTCATCACCACCATCCTTTGGTCCTGCTGGTCGAGGTGCCACTCGTCCAGAATCCCACAGTGAGGGAGGGATCTCATCCCCGTCACGTGCAAACGTGACCTGTCTTGACCTTTCTGTGAGTCTCAGTCAGGATGGTTCTGTCCATCTCCCCCCCCCCCCCCCCCCCCCCCCCCCCCCCCCCCCCCCCCTCCGCCGTGCCCTCTAGAATGGTCTTGGACGACTACTAATCCTCAAACTACCCAAGTCCAGATCACGAAAGTTTGTATGTGCAAGCCTTCAGAATAAACCTTCGAAGTCCTGAGTCATTAAGTAACAAGACATTTAGCTCTCGATCATGACTTTGATGTGGAGGTTTCGAATATCCGGTGAGTCCTGACATTTATTCTCCAAGATCGTTCTCCACCCACAATACACAGGCTCGGCCTGTCAGTATCAAGTCCTGTTGAAACAACTCACCAAGGGAGACAACACTGCATGGCCGTTGAATCACCTCCCCTTTTACATCTACTTCGCCGATAACTTAGACACAGATTCGAGATTGTAAGGCCTAGTTCACAACTTTCCAAATGATTCGTGATTATAAGACATTCTTGAACATTTCTTTCTTCTCTCACAGCTTCGCATATGTCTCAACATTCTACACAACCACGAGACTTGACCAAGTAACGCAAAAGCTTTGTTTTGTTGTTGAGGGAGGTGGGAATATTATTGTTTGTAGTTGTTGTTGTTTTTTATACGAGTGGATGGAAATTCACCCACTATCAATGTTGAGAAGGAGGTGCGCCATTGCAAATGTATGCCTCTCTGTTTTCATTTCTCAAGTCGGCCCGTACCGGAGTAATAAAGCAATGTGTTCGTATGACATACATTGTTTGAAAATCTTCAGTCACGTTCATTATTTATTTCTTTGTTTATTTATTTATTTATCTATAAATTTATCATATATTCATTTATCTTTTTTCTTTTTTTTGCACAAAGTAGAGAACAACTGTAGCTTTAATCTTAAAAAAAAAAAATTTGCTCTTTCAGTGTGAAAAAATCAAAGGTATGTTACTCCAGCGTACTGTCTTGGAGTTATAAACCTTAAATTACTTTCACTAAGGAAGACCAACTTTTGAATTTGTTTATCAATTACAGTTGACTTTTTGGCACCTTGCATGCGCTTTTCTATTCTCTGGCTAGTGTTGAATACTGTGGTTGTGGTGTTGATTATGTGACAAGAGGTGATTGTTATTCATTCAAGAAACAACAAAGAGATTACAACCTGGTTGCTAAAACTATGTGTGTTATACAGAGAGCTATTTCTCTGCAGATATTCGATGTAGAAAATCAGTAGATTTTGCACAGAATGTGATAATGAGTGATTGTTGCCCTAGATGTGGACTCTTTTCTCTTATTCTCTAGAATACGGATAGATTCTGTAGATTCTGCTCGAAATGTACGTTGGCTGAATGTTAGAGTAGCCAAGCCATTCGGCAATGGATGTTAGCGCAGCGCAAAAACCCTCTGGCGTTTGCGTGTATGTGTGTGTTGTTTATCATTTCCTTCCCTTTCTTCCTCCTACTCTATCTCTTGCCGTGTGATGATGGAACTGTACATAT
>CM031615.1:4555824-4563324 GCA_018398815.1 Conus ventricosus
TCACCATACAAAAAAAGTTAATGCAAAAAAAATCATGAATGAAATAAAATAAAAAGTTAATGCAAAAAATCATGAATGAAATAAAATGAAATAAAATGAGATGAATTATAATAAAATATGCTACATTAATAATATAGTAATGATAATAATAATAATAATAATAATATAATAATAATAATAATAATAATGGCATTCATAAGGCGCAAAATCTTGATGAAATCAACTCTAAGCGCACGAGAAAAAAAAATCTGCACACACACACACACACACACACCATGCAGACACACTCGCACACAAATGCACATGTGTTATGGCTCTAAATAAAGGATTAGAAAGGAGAATCATACAAGAAAACAACATAAAATTAAATGAAATGACATAAGACTGAAATAAGTTTTTTTTTTTTTTTTTTTTTTTTTTTTTAACATAAAATAAAAACAACTTCGAAATTGAGCTTTCGTTGTCAGAAGGGAGATTACTCGTTAGTGACCATGGCATGACAAACAGGTGCCATGAGCATCAGCGAAACGATTGGCACTCCGTGCTGCCCTAGGACAGTCTGATGTTCAAGGCTCTCTGCTGATGAAGCATGGACTGCTCTCTCTCTCCTCTCACTCTCTCATCACACAATCTCATCTCTCTCTCCTCCCTCTCTCTTCTCCGTCCGTCACACACACCACACACCACTCTCTCATCTCGCACACACACAATCTCTCTCTCTCTCTCTCTCTCTCTCCCGCTACTCTTTTCTTTCCACACCCTGATGCCCCCCCATCCCCACTCGCCAAACTTCCCTATCCCCACCCCCATCACCACTGCATAATGCTTCAGTCCTACTAAACTTGTTTCGTTTGATATACTTTGATTCCCTCCGATCAACATACACTAAAAGCTAGATAAACGACAAGGCTAAGTCAATATATCTACCTATCTCACCACCCATCCATCCCACACACATTCTCTCTCTCTCTCACACAGAGAGAGAGAGAAAAGAAAAGAAAAGAAGTTCAGCGTATGCACACTAGGTACAGCGGAAATGCCTGAAGGGAAGGGGTGGGATGGGGGTAGGGATGTCTTCTCTTCCTTGGAGGGTATAATTATTTTCACCCACCAACATTGGTTTGTTGGTATGTTTGTTTCTCTGTGCACAAGATGACGCCCAAACTATGGAGCCCATTAGAACCAGTCACGTCATGGTGGGAAGAGAGTATGTGGAGCCAGAGAGGTGAGCCAGGGGGCGCCATGGATCGGATCGGGTATTCGGATCAAACGGATGGATCCTCCATCGCTCCATCGCAAGAGTGGCATTATTGACATGGAAGTAAGTCTTTCCAGTCCGTTCCAACTTTCACACAAATTACTTCCCTGGTGCAAGCTTTTGTTATAGTGGAGGTGCTCGCTCTCCCTGTCGTCTCTCCAGGGTGTATGTTGGTCTGATTGTTGCTGATTATGTTTGAAGGACATACACGATCATACAGGGATTCTGTTTCATTTAAAAGAAGAAAAAAAAAGCGCGCTGAGATTACTCAGTCATACACAGTCGGTACGTTGACATACGTTTTTTTTAAATCACGTGACCGCGCTCACACACGCACACACACACACACACACACGCACACACACACACACACACACACACACACACACACACACTCTCTCTCTCTCTCTCTCTCTCTCTCTCTCTTCTCTCTTCCTCTCTCTCTCTCTCTCTCAACACCAAACTCACATAAATACCGCGCACGCTGGCCCGCACGAACGCACTCAACGCACTCACGCAGCACATATGCACACACATACGCCTATGAAATGTATTAATCTATTGCTTTTGTTGAACATCATAAAGTAATTCATTTCAATCCTCTTAAAATATACAGTACAAAACACTTGTAAGTGTATGACGCGAAGGTAATTTTTTTTTCCTTTTATTTCTTTAGCTAACAGTCCCATACGTAATTATTTACAGATGCAGTCACATTAGTTCCCTTTGCCCTGAATATTTATTTGGCTTTAAAGCTGTAGATCTGCTCAAAACCATATTAAGTTGTGGTTGTTCAACATCGGTGATCAATTGATACGCATTATGCAAGAGGCAACCACGCAGACATCCGCCAAATTTACACAAACACGTCCTGCTTGTTCCACATTCCTAACTGGATCCCCAGTGCCATCATCCGCTTCCTCCCCCCCCCCCCCCCCCCCCTAAAAAATATCTCGTTCCCTCCCCTCCCCTCCCCTCCCAGCCCTTTTCATTTTCTTCCCCCTCCCTGATTTTTTTTTTCATTGTCTAATACCACTCTAAGTGGAAAGAGGTAAAACTAAAGATACGCACGCGCGCGCGTGCGCGCACTTTCACACGCACCCACGCACTCACCACACACACACACACACACACACACACACACACACACACACACACACACACAGAGATACACACATAACCGCGAGCACACACACACACACACACACGCACGCACGCACGCACGCACGCACGCACTCACACACACACACACACACACACACACACACACACACACACACACACACACACACACACACACACACACACACACACCCTTGTTCAGTCAGCGTCTTTGCAACACTGGGCCATGACGACATAAAAAAAAGAAAAAGAAAACAGACGATCATGCCCCATATTGCATGTAGTAGCCGTGAGGACAGTGAATTGTTGGAGGTTCGCCATGTCTGAAACACAACATTATGGAGGACAGAACACATCCAGCTCCTTCTGCCGCCTTCACTTCCCTGTGCTGAATCACGTGACCATATTTTACTGCTGGGAGGACAAGAACGGTTTTCAAGCAAAACGAATCTCACGCTACCAGTGATTCGAACCATCGACCGTCAGTTTCACAGGTAGACACTCTAACCATTTGGACCACGGGCCTCTCTGTGTCCCACACAAACGTGACGGAGGATGAAAATGTCGTTCAATCTCTTCAGCTGTGACTGGTCACGGGACGGAGACAAAATGTCGAGAAAAAAAAACAACTAGATGCCATGCTATAAACGTACTCCCAGTTTATCTTGAATACGCGTGATATTTTCCATAAACAGGACAAAAAAAGTTTTGGGCCGTTATATCCGTTAGTAACGGCTATTCTGGTAAACATCGGCCATCATCTGTGACCCATGATGAGCATACCTACACTTTTTCAAAAAGATCGGCCAAGTACTTTTTGAGATTTTCCATAAAGAAGAAAACTGTTATGGGCCGTTATAGCCGTTAGCAACGGATATAGTGGTAAAATAAAACATAAGGCATCATCCGTGACCCATAATGAACATACCTACAAATTTCAGAACGATCGACCCAGTAGTTTTGTCTGGAGCGAGTGGAACGCATTTCGACCATGGACGGACACACACACACACACACACACACACACACACACACACACACACACACACAGCATTTCTTTGTTCCCATTGTAAAGTACTCCCTGTTCTATAAGAACTGGGAGTACAACAAAAAAAGAAAAATGAAGTCAATGACTTGCGCAACGCTGCTCGCTGTAACATGACGTGGAAAAATATGTTCACAGCTTGATGTTTAGTTTTTTAAAGTGAAGTGACCGCCGAGAGGAATTGAAGAAAAAAAAAAAATTTTTTTTTAAAGAATTGTTTGTGAGCCTGCCAAACGCACGGGCAGAAACAAATGAAACACGACGCGTTTTGACCTCTCAGTCTTCCTCACGCAAGATAAAAAAAACATTCGGGACATTGGAAACGATGAGCGAGTGAGTGACCACTTGTCTTCTCAAATTCGACGCAAGATGGGCGTTGAATCCTCGTTTCGGTTGTCCTGAGTGTTGTCTATCTTGCCTGAAGAAGACCTGAGAGGTCGAAACGCGTTCCTGGACACTCTCCTCACCCGAACCCATAATAATAATAATAATAATAATAATAATAATAATGGTTTCTTATATAGCGCTTAATCAAACGAATTTCTCTAAGCGCTTTACAAAGTCATACTACATTCACCCTTCTCATATACAATAGTACACCCTACACCTAGCTACAAATACTATTACTACAATAACAAACAAATCCTAATCCTACGAGTGTGACATTCACTTATTTTTCAAGTATCACTGTGAACACTTAATCCTAATAACGTTCAGTCATACAACAAATACATGTAATGGAGAACATACACATACACTACATTTGAACAGGCCCAGACGGCTATGAGTTAGGTTGCCCCCTCCCCCCCCCCCCCCCCCTTCCCCACAGCATTGATTAATAATGAGAAAATAGATGGGTTTTAAGTTTAGACTTGAAAGAAGGGATAGAATCTGAATGTCTGAGAGTCTGGCAGTCTGTTCCACGTCGCTGGAGCTTGAAAGAGAAAGATCTTTCACCAGTAGTAGTCCTGAGGCGAGTCATTCGTAGAAGGCGGTCGTCAGCACAGGAGCGTAGTTGTCGAGAGGGGGTGTAGATGACAGGGTGGAGACCAGTCTGTAGGAGACCCACCCACACTGACCAATATCTGAACTTTCACTCTAACCACCCCCTCCAGCACACGAGATCTGTCGTCAACACCCTCATGCACAGAGCCTCTGTACTGTGTTCCACTAAGGAGGAAGAGCTGAAAGAACACATCAAGACTGCCCTTTCCGCTAATGGATACCCTGCATGGGCGTGGGACAACCCTCGAGTTCCCTACCTTTCTTCTACAGATACGGACAGTGTGAAAGTGGGGATCCCTTACATTAAAGGAGTCTCAGAGCGTCTAGCCAGGACCTTCCAACAACATGGATGTTCCACAAACCCACCAACTCCCTACCTCAGCAACTGACTCATGTCAAAGACAGAACGGACCCTCTGAAGCAGTGTGGTGTAGTGTACCGGGTAGGTTGTAAAGACTGTGTCCATACCTACATTGGCGAGACAGCAAGACCACTCACCACCCGTCTACAGGAACACCAAAACCGATCTACTTCTGCCACACACGAACACCTACAAGCCACAGGCCACAGTTTCAGCCCCCAAGAAACCAAGAAGATCTTACCTACAGAGCCCTTCCTCACAAAAAGAAAAGTTAAAGAAGCCATCCAAATCAAGACCAGACGCCCCAGCCTGAACAGAGATCAAGGCTTTGAACTTCCCGCTATCTACAATCAGATCCTGACAACCGTTGACCCCACACAACAGTCGCCCCACCAGGCCTCGCTGCCAAAACAGCAACAGTGAGCTGATGAAGACAGGGCGACCCTGTCGAAATATTCTCTAAGTAAGTTTTGATTCTGAGTCTTTAACCACTTTTCTAGCGTCGTCTTTTGTCTTGTGATTTGTTTGTGACTCACTAAGAATTATTTCTAAAACTGGTTTGACATTTGTGTACGATCTGAGAACAAAGGAAAAGAATGAGATCACTCCAAGAAACATGGAATCACCGCTAGGAAAAGCAAAAGGGAGAATGAGAGAGGACTGCTGCTAGACTCACTTTAGTGACAGATCAAGAGATCTTTTCTGTAATATAAAAAAAAAGAATCTGGGGCAGATAACACCTGTAGTTCGATGGCAAAAAAAAGAGCTTCCTTTTCTTCAGTATCTGGGTCAAGCAAATACATCCATCCAGAGACTGAAATATTGAGTTGAAGTGCACGTCAGGATAACGACCGTGATAGGGATTGTCTGCATGCATCACTGACGCACCATTTCCCCCCCCCCCCCCCCCCTCTCTCTCTCTCTCTCTCTCTCTCTCTCTTTCTCTCTCTCTCTCTCTCTCTCTCTCTCTCTCTCTCTCCTCTCTCTCTCTTCTCTCTCTCTCTCTCTCTCTCTCTCTCTCTTCTCTCTCTCTCTTCTTCTTTCTCTCTCTCTTTCTCTCTCTTTCTCTCTCTCTCTCTCTCTCTTTCTCTCTCTCTCTCTCTCTCTCTCTAGCTGACTGATGGGAGCTAATTGCTATGGCGGCGCCCACTAGCGGCATCTGTCGCATGAAAACGGCGGGATCACTCTCGCTGACTGAAAAGCTCTCTCTAACATAAATTACCTTTCTTGCAAATTTCCAACATCGACTCTTTCTGCCAGTCAAAAGAAATGTTCACGGAATTCAGCAAATGACGTTTCCCGATGTATTTTCATACATTAATATTTATGAATAAAAGACACGAAGATTAGGAAACAAACGAACACAGAAGGAAAGACGAAATGACAACAGTCTGGCTTCTATTTGGGCTCCTTCCCGTTTTAAACTCACCGCATCTTTGATACCTACATGATCAATGCTAGTCTGGCTTCTATTTGGGCTCCTTCCCGTTTTAAACTCACCGCATCTTTGATACCTACATGATCAATGCTAGTCTGGCTTCTATTTGGGCTCCTTCCCGTTTTAAACTCACCGCATCTTTGATACCTACATGATCAATGCTAGTCTGGCTTCTATTTGGGCTCCTTCCCGTTTTAAAACTCACCGCATCTTTGATACCTACATGATCAATGCTAGTCTGGCTTCTATTTGGGCTCCTTCCCGTTTTAAACTCACCGCATCTTTGATACCAACATGATCAATGCTAGTCTGGCTTCTATTTGGGCTCCTTCCCGTTTTAAACTCGCCGCATCTTTGATACCTACACGATCAATGCTAGTTTCAAAGTAAGGTAACTGCAAGCGGACATTGAAACAAATTTAAAAGAAGAAATGGTGTTCCGCCGGACGAAATGGACAAGACAGGTTCAGGCAAGAGAACTAACATTCAGGACAACGAGAGCCAAGAACGAGCGATCCTTTATCTTCTCAAATCGGGCAGAAAATGGACGTTGATGAAGAACGAGGCTGCTGGGAAGAAGACAATGCGAGTTAAAATGACAACGATAAGAGTTATAATTATAATAGTAATAATAACGACAATAATGATAATAACGATGATAAGGAGGAGGAGGAGGAGGAGGAAGATGATAAAAATGTTGTTGTTGTTGTTGTTGGGTTTTTTTTTTTTTTTTTTTTTTAAAAACAACAAAGACAAGAATACTACCACTTTTAGTGACAATAATAGTAATAATAGCGATAATAATGATAATAACGACGATAAGGAGGAGGAGGAGGATGAAGATGATAAAAATGTTGTTGTTGTTGTTGTTGTTGGTTTTTTTGTTTTTTTTTTAAACAACAAAGACAGGAATACAACCACTTTTAGTGACAATGTGACGATAGAAGTTGTGGAATATACAGCGGCTTTACAGACAGAAAGGGACAATGTGACGATAGAAGTTGTGGAATATACAGCGGCTTTACAGACAGAAAGGGACAATGTGACGATAGAAGTTGTGGAATATACAGCGGCTTTACAGACAGAAAGGGACAATGTGACGATAGAAGTTGTGGAATATACAGCGGCTTTACAGACAGAAAGGGACAATGTGACGATAGAAGTTGTGGAATATACAGCGGCTTTACAGACAGAAAGGGACAATGTGACGATAGAAGTTGTGGAATATACAGCGGCTTTACAGACAGAAAGGGACAATGTGACGATAGAAG
>CM031615.1:4575824-4590824 GCA_018398815.1 Conus ventricosus
ATGCAAGCAGAGGCACCTTCATTAAAAATGAATACAATCCCCCCGCCCCTCCCCCCCCTTTATCCCCCCCCCCCACCCCCCCCCCCCCCCCCCCCCCCGTATCGAGAGCACACCCGACGGCGTTTGGTTGTTGTTGCTATTGCTCTGTGTGTGTGGTGTTGTGTGTGTGTGGTGTGTGTTGTGGTGTGTCTGTGTTCTGTTTGTCTGTGTGTGTGGGAGAGGGGGAAGGGGGGGGGGGGAGAGGGGTCTGTCTGGTTGTTTGGGTTTGTGGGTTTTTTTTTTTTTGTCTGTTTGTTTTATCGTTGTTGTTTTTTTTTAAGCTTTGGGTTTGTCTGTATTTGTTTGTTTCGCACGATTGGGGGTCGTTAGATTTTTTTTTTTATCTCGTTTCATGTTTGTTTGCTTTTCAAGAGGTAAGAGTAGTGGGGAGGGGGTGGGGGGGGGGAGGGGTGCAGCAGAGTGTTTGGTGAAATGGGAGGTTTAGGTTGTTTTGTTTGTTTGCTGTGGTTCCTCCGTATCTTCATTTCCACGCCTCGTCCTCGCCGCTCCTCCGTTCCAGGCACAAGTACCAGGCAAATCCAGACAACGCTATCAATGTCTTCTTCGGTGAGGAATACCCACCTGAAAGACACTGCACTGTAGCCCAGGGCGAAATAAAACCGGCCCGAGTTTGGATTCCTGATCTTTTGTTGTTCTTTTTTCTTTCTTACTTTCTGCTACGCAGGCTGATACTCCTGCTGACACTGCCTGATAGACAGGCAGTGGAGTATTGTGTGTATGACTTTTTCCCATCCCACCAAATCACAAAAAAAAAAACCCAACAATAAAATCACACAATATAACCCACACAAAAACCAAAAAATCCCTTACAATCCCAAACCACCCAAACCACACAAAAAAACATCATGACCGCCATTAAGGCAACCCTAATCATACTTCGGGAAGAGCATGCTATTGTAACGTGTCATCCATACCAACGGGCCAAACTGGCCTTCCTTCTTCCGAAAGTTGGTGATGTGATTTTACGTTTGTGCAAGATGATGTGCGTGCGTTCACACACGGAACCTCGTTTATAGTCTCATTCGAAGACAGTAATGGGAATGGAGTCAGAACCAAAGTAAATCCGAGGGAAAAATCCCCCTCAGGTACCGAAATTCCGAACCCGCCACCCCATGATCACGAGTCCGGCGCTCTAACCAACTGAGCATTCCGGCCCCCAATATTTGTTGATTGAAATGTTGATTTGGTTTGTTGTACAAGAAATTCAAACACAAATAAAACACACAAGAAAGGCAATGCAAAGTCGCGATTTAAACAGACTGTCAAGTGAGCGGGGATGCGCTGTGCGCCGTTACGCCGACGCCCCCTGACAAGCAGGACCAGCACATCCGACTTCGGCTTCTAGCCATATATATCCCATGGTCTTCAATGTAAAGAGTATTGACTATAAATAAACTCAGGAGATCTTGAATGCTCCTCTCTCTCTCCTCTCTCTCTCTCCTACACTCTCACTCTCTCCACCTATTTCGTAAAACAAAAAAAAGAACAAATGATTTTGTTTCTAATCCACCAGATTGTTTTTGTTACTAAGGTAACGGAGAATTGAACTGTGAGCACCATTTTGATTGTGTTTGTAACTGTCTGTCATGTGTACTGGCCTTGTCGTTTTTGTTTATTATGATCATAAATTGGTTGAATATGTTTTTTTTTTTTAAGAATAAGTTTTCAGGGGAGCCTTTTAAATATAAAGCTGATGAAAATAATTAGTCAATAACAAAACGGTTTGTTGGCTCAAACAATGGAGTTTGGTTACAGAAATCCTGAGTCATGTTTATGGCAGCCATTATTGAATATATAATTTTTGAGCAAAAACGACGTTTTGCAGATTGATCAGACAACAAATCAAGACAAAAGCGTGGCACAATGTTTAGAATCAGATGTCTGACAATTCCTAACATCATTGCCACCTACTTTAAATTTTGGGCCTTATTTTTTTTGTGTGAAATCTGTCCTAGTCTACAAGGCTTGGAGGCAAGTGTCAAGGTCGGTGTTCCACATGCCTGGACCTGCACTCAGTTCCTTCCTGTTCTCGGTGGGGCCTTACTCCACCCCTCTGGACTGGCCCTAGCCTGCGGCTTTCCTTGACAAGGCGAGGCCCGAGATCCAGTTTTTAATATAGCGCCATTCTTCCGCATCCCTGCCCGCGTTAGACCGCACACAGAGGTTGCGTCCAACCTGCAACCATGTCCCAGACTATAACCAGACAGCTGCCTACAATCCTCCTGCCCAGACGAGACCAAGTCAACATTGTTGAGGCTGAGGACGGGCCACACCAGGCTACACATCACTTTCACAAGGTTTTCCGCATTTGGCGAGTCTGCAGAGTGCCCACTGCTACAGCCTCCCCCCAATGACAGTGAACACTTCCTACAGACTGTCCCACACACCCTAACCTGAAGAGCAGAGACCTGGCCAGCTGACCAACCGATTAGGGAGAAACTCTACGATCTCTGGAGGGCCTTCCGCCGACCGGCAGCCTTCGTCAGTGCATCGAGGCTTCCTGTCTGAGCGAACGACGACGAAGAAGAAGAAGAAGAAGAAGAAGACGGACCAGTGAGTTTTGGAAACTATGTCCTCATCAGACATCATCAACAAGAGACGTCAACAGTGCACAACGGAACACCAGATTGCAGGCAGGCGGCATTATCCTTGTTTCTGGCACTTCTCTGTGTGATTCGATCATAAGAGATTTTGGTGCGTACTTTTCTTGTCAGCTGTTCACAGCGACAATTATTTCACAGCGTCTGAAGAAGACCATTATTTCACAGCGTCTGAAGAAGACAATTATTATTTCACAGCAGCGTCTGAAGAAGACAATTATTATTTCACAACGTCTGAAGAAGACAATTATTATTTCCACAGCGTCTGAAGAAGACAATTATTATTTCACAGCGTCTGAAGAAGACAATTACTAATTTCACAGCGTCTGAAGAAGACAATTATTTGTCGAAATTCGTTTGTCTGATTCGTACTGTGTGTATTAAGTTAAGCGTTACTTAGCAATCTGTGTGTGTGTGTGTGTGTGTGTGTGTGTGTGTGTGTGTGTGTGTGTGTGTGTGTGGTGTGTGTGTGTGTGTGTGTGTGTGTGTGTGTGTGTGAGCGCGCGCGCTTTTTTGCTTTTTTGATAGTACTTCAGTTTGTTTTAATGTTCTCCTTCTCTTCGTCTTCATCTTCTTGTTCTTCTCGTCCTTTTTTTTAACTTCTTCTTCTTCTTCTTCTTCTTCTTCTTCCTCCTCTTCTTCTCCTCCTCCTCCTCCTCCTCCCCCCTCCTCCTCCTCGTCCTTATCCTCCTCCTCCTCCTCTTCCTTTTCTCCTCCTCCTCCTTCTCATCCTCCCTCTCCTCCTCCTCCTCCCCTTCTTCTTCTCCTCCTCTCTCTTTCCCCCCCCCCCCCCCGCCTCCCCCCCCCCGCCTCCCCCCCACCCCATCCTAGAAAGAGAGACTGATTGACATTGATGACAGAGATTATTGTGCTGTTCCATCTTTCCTGGTCTCCAGTTCTCATCACTCCCACTCCGCTCATTCTTCTTCTCCCGTTCACAGCTACATCCAGGCTCGTCCCACCGCGGTCCCAGCACCATCAGTCCACAAGAGCCGTCAGTAGCCGATCGCAGAGAGCAACCCACCAGAGGAGACACTGCATTGCTGCTGGGTCATTTCCAGAGTGTTCAGCGGTGTCTCTTGACGTTGAACACACGCAGGGTACCACTGACCGAGCCCTATACTGACCACCAGGATCTGTCAGACATTGATCCAAATGGAGTGGACACAAGTTTTGACCTGAAACAACTTGGTGGCCGGAATAGCTCAGTTGGTAGAGCGCCGGACTCGTGATCCTGGGGTTGCGGGTTCGAATTTCGGTACAGGGGGATTTTTTCCCTCGGAGTCAACATTGGTTCTGACTCCATTCCCCACACAGTCCTTCGAATGAGACTATACACCGAGGTTCCGTGTGTGAACGCACGCACAACATCTTGCACACACCGTCAAATCCCATCACCAACTTTCGGAAGAAGAAGGCCAGTTTGGCCGTTGGTATGGATGACACGTGACACATAGCATGCACCTTCCCCGAAGATGGAGTAGGGTTGCCTTAATGGCGGGATATTAAAAAAAAAAAGGTCAAGCACACGAATCTCCAGTCTGTCTACACAGGCAGTGTCCGCAGGAGTATCAGCCTGCGTACGCAGAAATAGAGAATGGAAGGAAAAGAAAGAAAAGATCCGAAACAACATGGCGATGCTGCACTGGAGGGTTCTGATGATGCGTGTTGTCTTCTTCTCCATTTCCTCTACAACATACTTCTGTGGTGTCTTGCAACGCAAACCATAACAATGCAACAGTCTCCACCCAAAATGTCACACACTGCAGCAATCTGGATGGTAAATGTAACATTACTGTTATCTACACCAAAAATTAATTTGCATAAAACTAAAGCAGATGAGATGGCCAAACAGGGCGCCGCAAAAGAGCAGGAAGACAACGCTGTAAGCCTTGAAGAGCTGAATACCATCACCAAAGCTCTGTTTCGAACTCCGGCACAGAATGACAGCCTCCACCTGCTTGCAAGACCAGAGCAGGTCACCATCTTCAGGCTGCGAACAGGGCACAACAGACTAAATAAACACCTCCATTCGAAACTCAAGGTTGTGCCATCCCCAATGTGTCCTTGTGGAGAGGCTGAACAGGACACGCCCCACATACTACGGGAATGCGGGAACTTCCGACGGCTGAGAGAAGAGCTGTGGCCAGAGCCTACCCCCGTCGAGGACAAGCTGTACGGCACGGTGGCGTCCCTACAGAAGACCACGGCATTTCTGGAACGAACCGGTCCTCCGCGTGTGAAGGCAACGAGAAGAAGAAGAAGAAGAAGAAGAAGTGTGTCTTTGACAAGCTAGTATTTGATCCGTTTACAAATGGAACAGTTTTGCTGATTAAACAACTATGCAAGATTAAACAAATACACAAACGTACAAACTAGAATTTTAGGCGTGCCTCCGTTGACAATTTTTGCCGTTCAAGTGGATGAATTTGGCCTGTACATACTTTGTGTTCCGACAACTAAACTGAAGCATGAAATAGTTAGATGGTTGAATCATTTGCAGACTGCTATTTCTACTGTTTACAGATATAAACCGTTTTCAGAATGAATCCGCAATGCAAGATTAAACAAGCTAACAAACACAGAATCTAAGCGAGGTTTCGTTGACAATTATACGGTTTAAGGAGACGAATTCTATTACAGCAATCTTTCCGTTTGGCACGGTTCTATCAACATTTTGGCCCCACTCTCCTTTCATCCATTCTCCTTTCATTCACTCTCCTTTCATCCACTCTCCTTTCAACTTCTCGTTGCTTTCATGTCGTTCCAAATGACACTTAGATTTTAAGTTGCGCAAACGGGGGGAAAAAAGAGATGCAGTCTCATTGTAGTACACACAACAAAGAACGAGTGAGATACTAGATACTCGCAATATATCTATAAATTCCCCAATAAAATCAATAAAGTTCGTTTACTAACAATAACAGCAACAACAACGATAATAACAAAATGTCTTCAAAGTTTTAGAATCTGGAATGAGACAAACAACGGTAGTAACGACCAAGTTATCTGCTTTGCCAGGGAACCCTTTGTAGGCGCAATTAATTTTTGTCTCGTGCTTTTAGAATCACGTGATAATAGCCAGCCCCCCCCCCCCCCCCCCCCCCCCCCCCCATCCCACCCCCCACTCCCCAGAGGCATTAGTATTGACAGGAACAGGTGGCCTCGGCGGCGGCTATCATTAAACTGATGTTAACTTTCACGTGAAACGCTTTTACTGCTTTCAAGTCTCGTGACCGGATACATTTTTTTCACCTTTGCCTTCACCTTCCTCCCCCCTCCCCCTCCCCCTCCCCCTCCCCCACTCCGCTTCCTTTTCTTTCTTTTTTTTACCACCCCTGTCTCGTCTTCCACGACCTCTCCACCATCACCACCACCACCACCACCACCCTCTTCTCTCTCTTCGTCTTCCGCTCTCTCCCCCCCCCCCCCCCCCCCCCCCCCCCCCCCCCCCCCCCTCTACTTCTCTTCATTTCCTCGCCCTGCTTACACAGCGCGGTATTCTCGCTGCCAGAGCGAGATTTGAGACAGGGTTTAGAAAGTAGAGTGATTTGGCAATTAGTTCAGGACTCTGTTCAACTCCCTGACAACGTTGTGGGGCAACGGTTTGGTTGGTTGTTTGTTTGGTTGGTTGGTTTACACAAAATGATCAATCAGATCGCATCACGAGGCCCTAGACATATATTTTATGTGTAATTGTCTTTGTTGGTTGGTTGGTTGGTTGGTTGGTTGGTTGGTTGGCTTGCTTGTTGCTGTCGTTGATATTGCTGGTGTTGTTGTTGTTGTTGTTTTGTTTTGTTTTGTTTCGTTTCGTTTCGTTTTGGGTTTTTTTTGTTTAATATCCGTCACTGAACGCTGAGAAAGGGACATTTGTAGCTCCAATCAAAATCTCCATGACAGGCGTCGTGTCTGTGAGCCAGGTTGTCTCCTTTGTCATTCTGGACACGTGAACACTTTACAGAGCGCTCTGACGCCGTTGAGGGGGCACCGCAGTACTACATGGGTGCTGTCTCTAACTGAAGGCCTTCATGTACTCGTGGTGTCGCTGAGGGGGCACCGCAGTACTACATGGGGTGCTGTCTCTAACTGAAGGCCTTCATGTACTCGTGGTGTCGCTGAGGGGGCACCGCAGTACTACATGGGGTGCTGTCTCTACTGAAGGCCTTCATGTACTCGTGGTGTCGCTGAGGGGGCGCCGCAGTACTACATGGGTGAAGGCCTTCATGTACTCGTGGTGTTGCAGCTTGCAGTGCCAGATCTCTAGATCACCATCATCATCACTTGAGCTTTCCTGCTGGTGAAGGCGTCTGTGGTGTATCTCTGGATGATGTTTGTCTCCACATACACCTCTGTTGGGTTGTTGTTGTTGTTGTTGTTGTTGTTGTTGTTGTTTACCGTGGTCTTCATATTTTCAGGGGAAACTTTTTCTTTAAAAAAAAAAATGCTGGTGAGCCTGCCAAATAACAGGGACAAACACACATTACCAGACAGAACGTGACGCGCGTTTCGACCTCTTAGGTCTTCTTCAGGCAAGAGAAACGACATTCAGGACAATGCAAACTAAGAACGAGCTATCATTTATCTTCTCATGTTCAGCGCGAGATGGGCGTTGAATGGAAACGAGGCCGTTGGGAAGTGGACAAAGGAAGTTGATAGTGATGATCATAACAATAATGATAGCAATAGTAGTAATGATCATGATAATGATAGAATTTTTTTTTTAATAAAGAGAGGATTACTATCACTTTCTGTGATTCCCCCCCCCCCCCCCCCCCCCACCCCAAAGAACAGGTACAAACAAATAACAAGATAGAACTCGACGCGTTTCGACCTCTTAGGTCTCCCTCAGCCAAGATAAACTATACATTCATGACAATGAAAACGGAGAACAGCATTCATCTATCTTCTCATAGTCGGCGCAAGATGGGCGTTGAATGAAAACGAGGCCCTTGGGAAGGGGAACAAAGGGAGTTAATAATGGAGATCATGATAATAATTTTACCAGTAATAATAACAATGATAATAATGATAATGATGATGATAACAAATATTTAAAAAAATAAAGAGAGGATTACAATCACTTTTGTTTTGCGGATCAATAACAATTCTTTTTAACAACTTGTCTTAGTTTCCGCCTGCAGCCACATGACTTTGAAACTAATGGGGAAACTTGTCGATCTTCTTCTTCTTCTTCTTCTTCTTCTTCTTCTGCTTCTTCTGCTTCTGCTTCTTCTTCTTCTTCTTCTGCTTCTTCTTCTTCTTCTTCTTCTGCTTCTTCTTCTTCTGCTTCTTCTTCTTCTGCTTCTTCTTCTTCTCCTTCTTCTTCTTCTTCTCCTCCATCGCCTATCCCACCTGTAGACAGGATTCTGTCATGAATCTGGTGGTCCTCTGCAGGGCCTGCACAGACCCGTGCAGCTTGTCGTTGATGGGCACCGGCTGCGGCCATGTCCTGTCCCTCAGACACTGCAGGTCCCCACACAGTCCTGTAGAAGGGGTTTTCTGCTTTGTTCTGCCTGCCCACGTGTGCACATTGGGGATGGTTTCAGGTGCAGCTTGCGGTGTAAATGGGGTCGATCTTCTTCTTCTGCTTGCTTTTCTCCTTTCCGCTTCGCCAGACTCGACTTCTTCATTCCCAGGGATATGATAGTGAAGGCGTCCATCGTTAGTTGTTTCGTCTGTTGTTTTCATTTGGGTTTTTTTTTGTTCCCCATGCCATAGTTATAGAATTGTTAGCCTGCATTTGTTTCCCCCCACTAGTTCATTGTTCAGCATTACGAAGCCATAGTTATATCAGTTACAGCAGATGTGAACATGATCGCAGACATTCAGAAAATAATAAAACTCAACTCTTACATTATACACAGCTATTTTCTTCATGGCTTGGTTTGTCTCAGCCTCAAAGCCAGCAGTTTACAGGAAGGTATTGAGAATTTGTTCGACGTGAGGTCACCTGCCGGAGCAGAACCTGCACATTGCCGAGTCACGTCCATGGCATTCACGACTGGCCGATCTGTTGAAGATTTTCTTTTTCGTCTCGTCTTCCGTCTTCCTACGCTGCTCATTGTGGCACTACCACACACAGCCACACCCAATTTCGTTCTACGATGGACCTACCACCGGCAGTTCTTAGTGAGCTATCAATATCAAACAATTCCAATTTCACATACGCAGATAACAGACTATTTAAAATCCGTCCAAACCTGAAAGAACTTTTTACCATGCTCCCGTGGCGGCTGGAAAGAAGAAACAGTCTTGTGCCGTTTGCAGACAGGCCACTCCTTTTACACCCATTCTTTGCTTCTAAAAGGGGAAGAAGCTCTGTGGTGCCTTCCATGTTACGAACCACTCACGGCGAAACATGATTTTTTTAGAGTGTTGGGATTTGCATGATGTGAGACATAAACACTTTGCAGCAGACTCCATGAAAACCTTGTTGAGAGATATCCAACATGATGTGATCTTTCAATTTCTGAAAGATTTCAACATTTTTCATCTGCTCTAAGACTTCACGGAAGAAAGATTTTTAATTGAATTTCCGATGTGTTTTTTTTTTTTTAGAATTTTAAAGGGTTGTGTGAATAAGTTTCTTTTGTGACTTGTGAGTTGCCTTCAAGGCAGTGGCAGCCCTGACATGGCTCTTTGCGGTCGGCTGGGCTTTGAGCAACATTACCTTAACGAACATGTGCAGGATACTATCTACAAAGCTGATGACAACAACTGTTTAATCGAAGATTCTAGCTATGAAGACTTTTATTGCTTAGTGTTAGAGCCGATCGAATGGTGTGTTTGTTGTTCAGGTTCGGTAACGTTTTCTTTTTAACTGGCGAACGTTGTCAACGCTAACATGTGTGTGAACGTCCTCCTGGCCATACACTGGCCGATACTGGCAGGAAGCGAGGGGCCGGAGGGAGAGAAATCTATCGTGAGATTAACAAGGTGGGGGTGGGGGGAGGGGTGGCGGGGGGGGGGGGGGGGGGGGTAAGGTACTGTTCGTCAGGGGAGACCATAGGGGATGCGACCGTCTGCCAGGGACGATTTCTATTCCCACCCCCCACCCCCTGACCCCGCCCCCCCCCCCCCCCTCGCCATCTCCCCATCGTACCCCCTCTCATCCCTATCACCAGCTTCTCCTCTCTCTCTCTCTCTCTCTCTCTCTCTCTCTCTCTCTCTCTCTCTCTCTCTCTCTCCTGTACTCTTTCAGCTTGCGTTCAGATTGACTCTGTGTGTGTGTGTGTGTGTGTGTGTGTGTGTGTGTGTGTGTGTGTGTGTGTGTGTGTGTGTGTGTTGTATGAGTGAGCATGCGTGCATAAGTGCATGCGCCTGTGTGTGCGCGTGCGTATGTGTGTGTGTGCGTGTGTGTCTCTCTCTGTATGTGTGTGCGCGCGTGCACATACATGCGCAAAAGCATACGGTACTGACAAACTTACGAACACAAGTCTAGTTGCAAAGTGAGACGACTGCAGGCGGAAATCTAAACAAATCTTAAATAAATGTGAGCGAACCGCCAAGAGAAACGTGGACAAACGAGTCACAAGACAAAACACGACGCGTTTCGACCTCTTAGGTCTTCTTCAGGCAAGACGCAAACAAATAGGACAATGAAAATGAACAAATTTTTCACTTAGCTTAGATCTCTTCAGCGCAAGGTAGCTCGCTTTCATTCAACGCCTACCTACTGTCGAAATATTCTCCAGTAAGTTTTTGATTCTGGGTCCTTAACTACTTTTCTAATGTTGAATCCAGAATCCTACATTCTTATCTATAACTGGTGTCTGACATTTTATTCTCAAAACGTGTATTTAAATGCGTTAAACGCCAGATATCGACTAGAGTCACCCTATCAGAATGTGAATAACGCGAAATGTGTTGAAATGTGTTGAAATACATCTTTATCTTCGACTTCAGTTTCCGTTTCATGTTCAGTGTTCAGTTTCACTACAGGCTAGCCAATCACCTAAGGCCCTTTTGAGCGCTTAGTTCTTTCTGTTTAAACAGTAAATAAGTGGGGTAACTTTTGCTCCCATAAGAAAACCTAACACAGAGCAACTTTTATTCAAGACTGGCACAGCCTTTTAAAACTTGAATAAAGTCAGACAAATACATAGACGAACAATCTAATAGTGGGGGAAAAAACAAGCGCAGGCCAACAACTCAACTGTCTTCATAGTAATGACTTGGCAAAGATTTGGACTTAAGGAGCGGGAGGAGGGGGGGGGGGGGGAGCGGGTAGTTTGAAGATGGAGAAACTGGGAACATGAAATTAAGAAAATATATTACAGATATGAAAACTCTTCACTAGCTGCATAAGGGAACCATCGTAGTCCCTTTTGAAGGCAGATATATTTGTATTGCCTGCTCCGAGGCAATACTCTTTCTGTTTGAATTCACATATGTGACACTGTATTTGTTTCATACATGTACACGCTGTACATGACATAAGAGAGAAGATGTGATGCCATATCTGGGCTCGGTACATTGTGGATGACACAAGAGAGACCTATACAGCATCCACGTTTCCTTGAGATGTGAGTTCAAGACCCATGAGAGAGAGAGAGAGAGAGAGAGAGAGAGAGAGAGAGAGAGAGAGAGAGAGAGAGAGAGAGAGAGAGAGAGAGAGAGAGAGAGAGAGAACATGAGAGACACCGTAAGTGACGCCACATCTGTTCGCTTCGGAAGACAAGTTTCAATTTCAGGGTCGTCAAAGAGATGCCAATGCGTTCGCACCAGTCAGAATACGCTGCGTCACATCTGCCGCACCGCGCGCAAGGTTTGCACCGAAATCAATTAACTAAAAGGGCACTGGGAGGTGCAAAGACCTCCTTCAAGGTGAAACAGACCCTGCATCTGCTCTTTTTGAGTCGGTCCACGATGAAGAACATCGTATCTTCCACGCCAGGGAAGTAATAATAGTTGAGACTTACCTCCGATGTACTTTTTTTTTTTTTATATATAATTTTTAATGATGACAAGGAAAATACAATATATTGACGTTTATATTACCAGCAAAATTTGATTTTCTACGAATATATAATTCATGTTCGATAGAAAATTTGTATTAATTTTGTACAGCGGATCCGGGAGCCGTCTGTTGACTCGATCTGCCTTATATGTCCGCACCGAAATTTTTTTAAGAGCAGCATCTCTTTCCCTCGAGTTTCATTCAAATCGGTTCTTCATTTTATTTTTTTAAAATTTTTTTTATCAAATTTGTAATTATCCCACTGAACAGATCCTGAATTAGTTGTTCGATCCGGATCCGTCCTAAAAGTTAATAGGATCGGCCATGAGCCGCATTAGATGTTATCACCAAGATTCGTTCAAATGTGTGTGTGTGTGTTTTCTAGCTTTTAGTGTAAACTTGCAGACAGACAGACAGACAAACAAACAAAACGAATATTCAGATGCACGTGACATGATAACCTCAAGGGAAGAGGAGCCATGGACAAGGCAGCTGCTCGACTGTGGACCTTTATCTTGACCCGATAACCTGTGTGGATTCACAGGACAGCACAGGGTAAGATATCAAGGAGGAGAGGTAACTCGCGACAAACTGATGCCTTGTGTCCAGTGGATAATCCACATGCTTAGAGAGAATTCCAATGCCGTGGCTTGAATTTCGTCCAGGATTCGGCTCTGTGTGTGTGTGTGTGTGTGTGTGTGTGTGTGTGACAGACTTACAGGGGTGGTCAGACTCAGTCTTTCGAATACAGACGATACACCAAGATCTTGTGTGTAACATTTACTTTGGGCAGCACACAAAATAGCCACGGTCACAAAGAAGTTTGCCTGTGTCACGATCTGAGAGGTAAATACAGGAACAGACTCGGAAAAACTCAGGTGTAGCGACACCATAGGATGGCGTTGTTCTTTCCCTCCTCGGAAGAGCCATTTAACTTTCATGAAATTAGATATGCTGTGGCGATGAGATAATACAACACAATATAAGACGAGACAAGACAATATTTTACAGCGCAATACAGCGCTATGCAACACAGTTCAAAATGATATAACATTATGCTACGCAATGCAATGCAATACTATACCAGACCATACCAAACCATATCGTACCGTACCATACCATACCATACCATACCATACCATACATACCATACCATACCATACATACCATACCATACCATACCATACCATACCATACCATATCATACCATTCCATTCCATACCATACCATACCATACCATACCACGCCATACCACACCATACTATACCATACCATACCATACCATACCATACCATACCATACCATACCATACCATACCATACCATATCATACTATACCATGCAATGCCATGCCATACCATACTATATCATACCATACCATACCACACCACACCACACCACACCACACCACACCACACCACACCACACCACACCACACCATAGAGTTCTATACAGTTCAATGTAAAGCAATAAAACGCTCTATAGTATAGTTCAATGCAATGCAAAACAATATACTGCTATGCAATGCAATAAAATGCAATGCCATACCATGCCATGAAATGCAAGTCAAAGTAATGCAATGCAATAAAATGCAACGCCATAGCATGCCATGAAATGCAAGTCAAAGTAATGCAATGCAATAAAATGCAACGCCATAGCATGCCATGAAATGCAAGTCAAAGTAATGCAATGCGATAAAATGCAGAACATACAATACCATGCAACGCAGCACAATGCACTTCCATGTAATACAATATCATACGATGTAATGCATCATAATGCAATTCAATGCAATACAACACAATACAATACCATGCTAAGCGATGCAATGCAATGTAATGCTGTGGAATACAATGCAATACACTACAATGCAATATGATGCCATGTAATGCTACGGAATACAATGCAATATAATGCAATGTAGTGCTACGGAATACAATGCAATACACTACAATGCGATATGATGCAATGTAATGCTATGGAATACAATGACATGCAATACACTGCCATGCAATATAATGCAATGCAATGTAGCGCTATGGAATACAATGTAATGCAATGCATTTTAATACAATGCAATGCACCGTAATGCTATGCAAGACAACATCATACGATACAATACAATGTGTGTGTCTTATTCCAAGACGCGCAATTATAGCTATGACTCGCATTTAGGTATTACTTGTCAAAAACGTAAATATGCCAAACGCAGTCTAATGAATATTTAAATGAGTCAAGCGTAAGCACATGAATACCAAAGATGTGGTTTCACAAAGATGTCAGTGAAACGAACCACTAATTCACAGTCACGCAACATTCTATTTTAAAATGAAGCAACAGCATCCTAATTCAAAATGTTACAACATTCTACTTCGAAATGACACCAAACATGTCAAATTAACAATTAAGCACATTGCATCTTTAACTTAGAATCAAATCAAACTGCGTCAGTGACGTGCTTTCAGTTCACATATATACATATCAAGCGTGACTACTGTAGATATGTAAACCATGTGGTTCGTCAACATACTATGCGAGATATCTGTCTGATTTTCATATCGGTGAAGCATGTGTCATCCTTACTCATGCCCAACACAATGACAGACCCACCAGTGTGCAAAACAGCGCTGAACAATTCAGTAGTGTACAAAACAGTGTCAGATTCATTAATAAATGCCCGAAAGAGATGGCAGATTTACCAGTGCCCGAAACAGTATCAGACTTACCAGTGCCCGAAACAGTATCAGACTTACCAGTGCCCGAAACAGTATCAGACTTACCAGTGCCCGAAACAGTATCAGACTTACCAGTGCCCGAAACAGTATCAGACTTACCAGTGTCCGAAACAGTATCAGACTTACCAGTTCCCGAAACAGTATCAGACTTACCAGTGCCCGAAACAGTATCAGACTTACCAGTGCCCGAAACAGTATCAGACTTACCAGTGCCCGAAACAGTATCAGGTCCACTAATGCCCAAAACAGATGACATACTCACCCGTACCCAAAACTTTCAGACTCCACCAGTGCCCCGACACAGTGTCCGACTCACTAATGCCCCGAAACAGCAGGTGCCCGGTTTTTCTATTCGGAGAGAAGCAGCAAAGAAAAGGATGATTTCCAAGTATGGCTTGATTAAGTGTTGAACAGACGCACATCTCTCTCTCTCTCTCTCTCTCTCTCTCTCTCTCTCTCTCCTCTCTCTCCTCTCTCTCTCTCTCTCTCTCTCTCTCTTCTTCTTCTTCTTCTTCTTCTTCTTCAGGGCTGGGTTGGTTTGAACGTGGGGAGGTTGATAGACTCATTAACCGCCCTGATGGAAACTAAAGGGAACCCAAACCCAGATTAACCTGGGCCTGTCTGGAGAAGGGGTGGGAGGAGGATAG
>CM031615.1:4595824-4600824 GCA_018398815.1 Conus ventricosus
GGGGTGTGTGTGTGTGTGTGTGTGGTGTGTGTGTTTTTTGGAAAAGGGGCCCCTTCTCTCTCTCTCTCTTCTCTCTCTCTCTCTCTCTCAAAAAAACGCTTTAAATTGGGGGACCAAGGGGACACCCGTCGGGACGGGGCTAAAAGCAGGGGGAAAGCGGGTTTCCAAGTTATAAAAGCCTATATGCATGACCCCCGAATAAATTTGGGCGCAAAATTAAAAAAATAGATCCCCCAAAACGGTCCCCCCCAAGCCCTTTTAACAAGTTTCCCCCCCTTTTTTTTTTCTCCCCCCCCCCACCCCCACCCCACCCCACCCCACCCGGCAAAAATTCCGCCTTCGCCCTTTCCAACTTCTTACCCCCGGGGAAAATCCCTAAAGCGGGTTTTTCCGGGCCCAAAAACACTCTTTTATAAAACTGGCCCCCCTCGTCAGACAATGGATAGGCTTGGGGGGGAAATGGAATTTGGTTTTTTTTTTTTTTTTGGGATGGGAGGGGGGGGGGGGGGGGGGGGGGGGGGGGGTTGGATTTTTTGTAGGGGTTTTGATCGGTCTGTTGGTGGGTGTTGGTGACGCTGGGAGAAGTTTAAAGCGGGGCGGAGGGCGAGGATTTTGGGACGGGTTTAAATGTTGTAATAACGGGTTTGGCCCCCGGTCTTTGATGGGGGGGCAACTTTGCCCCTGGCACTAATTTGTCTCTCTGTCTTTTCTGTCTCTGTCTGTTGTTGTCTGTTGTTTTTTTGTCTTTGTTCTCTCTCTTCTTTTCCTTCTCCCCTCTCTCTTTTCAAAACACACACACACACACAAACACCACACATACACCCAGGGCGCGCGCGCGCGCGCGCGCCCCACACACACAAACCCAAAAAAAACCCCACACACACACACACACACACCACGCACACGCCAGCCACACCGGACACAAAACAAACACACACCCAAAAACCCACCCACACACCACCACACAAAACCGCACGCACCACACACACCCCACACACACACACACACACACACTAACACACACCAAAAAACACCCACACGGGGACGGACACACCGCCCCTCTCTCTCTCTTTTGTCTGTCTGTCGTCTGTCTCTCTGTCTCTTTTCCTCTATCTCTCCCTCTTTTCCTTTTCTCCTCTCCTCCTCTGGGTCTCTCTCTCCCCCCTCTCTCTCTCTCTTTCTCTTCTCCTCTCACCTGATTATTACAACAACGAAAAAAATAAAAAAAAAAGGCTTTTCTCTCTCTTTTTCTCCCCCTTTCTCTCTCTCTCTTCTCTCTCTCTCTCTCTTCTCTTTCCCACACCACACACAACACACCACACCCCACAACCCAAAACACACGGGGCGCGCGCGCGCACGCAGCACGCACGCACGCACGAACACACACACACACACAACACACAACACAAACAAAAACAAAACACACACCACACACACACACACACACACACACACCCCGGACCACCCCGATCCCCTCTCTTTTCTTTCTGTCTGTTGTCTTTTGGGTCTGTTGTCTCTCTCTCTCTTCTCTCTCTTTTCTCTCTCTCTCTCTCTTTCTTCTCTTCTCTCTTTTCTCTGTCCCTTCTCTTTTCTCTTTTCTCCCCCTCTCTCTTTCTTTTTCCTTTTTTCTCTCTTCTCACCTCGATTATTACAAAAGGGAAAAAAAAAAAAAATAGGTTTCTCTTTCTCTCTCTCTCTCTCTCCCCTCTCTTTTTCTCTCTTCTCTTTGTATGTCGTCTGTCTGTCTGTCTGTCTCTCTCTCTCTCTCTTCTCTCTCTTTTCTCTCCTCTCTTCATTTTTTTAAAATTTTCCCCCACCCGAGGTGGACCCTCCTTTTGAATTACTGGTTACTAAGTTATTTTTTTGGGTTCACCCGCTTTTTTTAAAAATCGGGAGGAGGGGAGAGGTTTTAGACGGGGTGGGAGGGGGGAAAAGCGGGCCGGGACTAGGATCAGGGTGGAGGGATTTTGGGGGGGGGGGGGGGGGGAAAAGGGGGGGGGATAAAGGGAAAGGGAGGGTGGTGTCGATGACGGGAAAATTCCCCCTTCCCAACGTGACTCGGGGGCCAAAGGGTTTCTTGAACCGGAAGTCGGCGAATCCGAGGGAAAAGGAGCCCTCTTGGGGCCTCACTGCCCCTTCAGAAAAACACGCCTGACGCGGAGCAGTGGAGGGTGTACTTCAAGGCGAGGAACTGCGGGGAAAAGACTGCCCCCAAAATTGTTGCCGCCGCAGGGGGGGAGAAGGTGGACAAGTCTTTTGCCAGGGCCCGGGAAAAGTCCCAAGCCCGACACAGAAAGTTGGAACGGCCCGAACAAAAAGTTATCTTCACCCCCCACATGTCTCCCCCATTTTCAGGCAGTTTAGTTTCTGTGCCCCCTTGAAATTCCCCCTCGCCCCCCCCCCCCCCCCCCCCCCCCCCCCCCCCCCCCCCCACCCCCCCCCCCCCCCCCCCCCCCCCCCCCCCCCCCCCCCCCCCCCCCTCCCCCCCCCCCAGCGCTCAAATTAAAAGTGCTGTTTCTCCTTGTCTGTGTGGATTATCCAGTTCAAATTTTTTTCCCAGCTTTGAAGTATCATAGCGACCCGGTTCACAGCGATGAAACGTGATGGTTTCACAGCAGTTGATAAGGGGGATCGTTTCACAGCAGTTAAATTACTGATATTTTCCACAGCAGTTGAAAACGCGAGGGGGTTTCAAAAACTACCTTTTAACAGTCTGACTGCAAAAAAAAGGGGTTTGAAAGGTGGACATTGTCCAAAAATTTTCTTTGATGTTTCTTTAAGAGGTGAATGTCGCCCTCCCCCGGGTTTTAAGAGCAACAAACCCGTCCTACACTTGCCTTGAGCTTTTCCCAGCAGTACAATATTTTCACGATTTTTCAGAGCCGACTCTTACTTGAGCAAATATAGAATCACGGGGCCCCGCAAAGCGAAGGCACAAGGGAAATTACGAATCAAAACCCCAAAGCGTTTTTACCCATTTTGGGGCTTCTTCAGTCAGAAAAAAAAAATTGAAAAAAATTTTAAAGGGGCAAACAGATAGCAATTTTCCCCCCTTATCTACAATCACATGCACCCCATTAAAAAAAAAAAACATGAAACAAAAGACAAAAAAATAAACCGTAACGCCCGGGTTTTAAACAAGCGGGCTTCAAAGCGGGTGAAAAAAAAAGACTCTTTTGATGCTGAAAACCCCTCTGCTTGTGGGGCCCCGTTCAACTTGAAAAAAAATCGTGATTGATTTTCCCCGTTGGAAGCTGTCAAAGGGCAGCTCCGGTAAAACGGTTCCAGCCTGGCCCAGTGTCAGGCGCAAAAGGAAATTCCTGGATAAAGGCAGAAAAAAAAAAAAACCCTGGGTCATTGCTGATGTTGTGGAGCTTTTTACGACAATGGCGAAAAGGGGGGTTACAGGATTAAAAAAAAATGGATTTCAGAGTAGTCCTCAGCAGCTTTTATGATTTTTGGGAAAAATTGTGAAGGGCAATGATAAAAAGGCCGAGGGCCCTTGGGAAGGTTTAAAGTTGCTTATAGCCCAAACCAACCGCCCAAAGGGCCATTTCAGGGGCTGTCCCACGTTTTAAAAAATTTTCACAAGTCATCAAAAAAAAACAAAAAACTTTCCCCACATCTCTTCAAAATACATTTTCTAAAAACGTTCCCAAAAACTTCGTTTAAAATTTTTTTGTTCCGAAAATTTTTGAAAAGGTGAAAATTGTTAAACTCTTTTAGGGAAAATCAAAGATCACGTCTGGTGGGACATTTTCTGAACAAAGGGGTTTTTATGGATCTGCTGGGAAAATGTTTTAATCTACTTCGTGCAAGTTCCAACAATCTAAAAGAATTTTTGTTTCACTTGAAAAAATATTCTTTTTGAATTTTTTGGAACTTGCACGAAAAAAAATTTCGCTCAAAAAATTGTCCCCCACAGTTTATATGTTTGAATAAATTTTTGTTTTTCAGCAAATTTTTTTCCCCTCCACACTTTTTTTTGTTCAAATTTAAATAAACCCCTTTGCTGGGCTTTGGGGTTTTTGTTGGATTCTTTTCTGAAACCCTTTATGGGGGAGAACACCACAGAATTTTGGCTGTGGTGTGTCTTATTTGACACCCAAAGAACGACACAATCAGGCCCTGTCTTTCCCGATGGTTCCCTCCCGCGGACGAAAAACCCGGAGAGGGGAATACAAATAAATGTCCCCTTCCGGGGGGAGGGATTACGAGGTTCCCCCAGGAGCCTGTGGGGCTTTATACTATAAAAATTTCCCCCCTTTTTTTCTCTTTTAATTTTTTTTTAAAAGTTCAAATCTTTGCCAAGTCAAAAAAATTTTAACGACTGAAGAAATTTTTTTAAATTGCAATTGTTTTCCCCCCTGCTTAATTGTTCAGGAAAATGTTTCACTGTGAGTGGGCCATGTCATGAAATACACCCCGGAGGGTTTTCACCTTTTAAAAGATTTAAAAATGGGAATAAAACGGGGTGGCCCCCGTATGGCCGCCCGCAATTGGGCTGTTTTGTCTTTTCGGCGCCCCGGGAACATGGTAAAAAATCTTTGGGGGGTTTTGGACGGATTTGAAATAGTTTGTTATCCGTCTGCAAGTTCCATTCCTCTTTGACATAGGCCTGTGTTTTGGGTTTCAGATCAGTGTGAGGAATAGACAACCTGTAAAACTTTTCCTTTGTGGCATTCCCGCCAGAGAGAAACGGACTGTAAAACTAACACCAGAATACAAAAGACACAGCTGATAACTTGTCTGATTTGGGCTGTCAAGATCACAACAACCTAGAGCTACATATTTGTAGAGGACTCGAATGCATCAACCAGTATACATTAAAGTCCATGAAGGAGTATGTTTCCTCCCCACAAATGATGAAACTCCACTGACCGCCAATGGCATCTCGACTTCAATTCAAACTTGTTATCCTGGCATTCCTTGGCTTTATTGCATCTGTTACCAACGTACACTCCCTTCTATCTTTAAGATCTGTCCGCCTTCTCGCTCGC
>CM031615.1:4605824-4608324 GCA_018398815.1 Conus ventricosus
ATCGATGGGTTGATCGACGGATTGATCAACTGATCGATCGTTCGATCGATGAGTTTATTAATTCATGTTCTGACTTGTAGACCTGTATTAGTTATGCAAAGCCCAAATTTCCTGGCCACCGTTAGTTGACACAATACTTCTGTTCGCTGTCCCGCCCATACCAGCTGTTTGTCCCCCCCCCCCCTCCCCCACTCATTCCCTGACTGTCGACTCTATTCACAGCGTGACGTCAGTGTCTCACTGCTTTGACAGACAGGCGTCAATTGACTGAGTTGTTTAGAAAGAGCAGGAGTATGTGTACCAAGGGTGTGTACGCGCGCGCGCGCGTGTGTGTGTGTGTGTGTGTGTGTGTGTGTGTGTGTGTGTATGTGTGTGTGTGTGTGTGTGTGTGTGTGTGTGTGTGTGTGTGTGTGTGTGAGATAGAGAGAGAGAGAGAGAGAGAGAGAGACAGAGAGAGAGAGAGAGAGAGAGAGAGAGACAGAGGAGACAGAGAGAGAAAGTGATTTTCTATGCGTATGTTTGTGAGTGTGTTTGTATAATTATTTATGTGTTTCTCTCTCTCTCTCTCCTCTCTCTCTCTCTCTCTCTCTCTCTCTCTCTCTCTCTCTCTCTCTCTCTCTCTCTCTCTCTGTGCGTGTGCGTGCGTGTGAGTGTGTGTGTATGTGTGTGTGTGTGTGTGTGTGTGTGTGTGTGTGTGTGTGTGTGTGTGTGTGTGTGTGTGTGTGTGTGTGTGTGTGGTGTGTGCGCGCGTGTGTGTGATGTAAACGTCAATCAGTTCCGTTGTAGTCGGCCATTGAATTGATTTGGTCCTCTGACCTCCATGAAAATGAGATCAAATAATATAGTCTTCAGACAGGAAACAAACCATACAAGCAAACAAACAATAAACAATCAAACAAATCCAGGTTGCAAACTGCTCTTTGAAAAAAAAAAATCAGTATCGACAAGGAAAGAAAACATATTGAATGTGTAATGTGCACATACGTGGCAAAATAACATAAAACTTGAAAATAAGAAAACAATACGAAAAGGTCTCAAGTTTTTTGTTATTATTATCACTATTATTATCATTGTTATTACTACTTGTATGATCATTATTATTATTATCATTTTCATTATCATCATTGTTGTTGTTGTTGTTATTGTTATTATCATTAGTGTCTTTTCATTGTTATTATTATCATTATCATTTTCAGTTTTATATTATCATTAGTATTATTGTTGTTGTTATCGTCACCATTGATGTTATCATCATTATCATCATAATCGTCGTCGTCGTCGTCGTTGTTGTTTTTGTTGCTGTTGCCGTTGCTGTTGCTATCATCATCATCATCATCATCATCATCATCATCATCATCATCATCATCATCATCATCATCATTCAGAGAACTTACATCGTAGTGCCTATCCTGGTTGTTAATTAAAACGTTTAAACATATTAGCTATGCAGACAGATTGTAAAGGTTAAATTTACCATCGTTAAAGTTCCGACGAATAAGGGGAGACTTGATTGTGACTTACAAGTTATTTAAGGGACTTAACAGTACAAATTTTAACAGATTTTTTTCAACTAACCTCTAATCAAATTACAAGAAATTCTTATAACAAAATCCAAATTAAACATTGTCCCACTAATATTAGAAAAACATTTTCCTTTAGTAACAGAGTGGCACCGTATTGGGACAAACTACCTGCACACATTAAAAAAGCAAAAAAAATTGAATACTTTTAAAAACCTTCTGGATGCTAACGCAAAGTTCAAGATTTTAACATTTAATTTTTGATTGACAGAATAGAGTAAAAAATAAATCCTGAACATATGCATGCATTATGCAACCACTATTTATTTATATACATAAGATGATTGGGACACTAAAAGCCGTGAGGCAATCTAAGTCCCAAGTGAACTGAACTGAACTGAACTGAACTGAGAACAAGCCTTAACCGCTTTACAATCCAAGCTTTCGTTTGTGCAGCGGGCTGCCTACCTGGGTAGAGTAGACTGAAGATCTGCCTGCTGGCACAACATTCAGTCGTTTCTCTGGTCATTCGGTCTGTCAGTCACTCAATTTGTCATGTATATTTTTCTTCTTCCTGTGCCAAACTGCTTTCTCTTTCTTTCTTCCCCCCCCCCCCCCCCCCCCCCCCCCTTCTTTCTTTCTTCATACCCCAGGCTGACTACTCCTGCGGACCTGCCGTCTTTGTGTGATGACCCGGTTTTTTTATCCCGCTATTAAGGCAACCATACTCCATCTTCAGGGAAGGCGCACGCTATGTGTAACGTGTCATCCATACCAACGGCCAAACTGCCTTCTCTTCCGAAAGTTGGTGATGGGATTTGACGTGTGTGCAAGATTGTTGTGCGTGCGTTCCACACACGGAACCTCGGTTTTAGTCTCATTCGAAGGACTGTATGGGGAATGGAGTCAGAACCAATGTTAACTCCGAGGGAAAAATCCCCCTGTACCGAAATTCGAACCCGCAACCCTAGGATCACGAG
>CM031615.1:4614760-4619760 GCA_018398815.1 Conus ventricosus
AAATGCAGAAGAAGAACTTTCTTTCAGGCTTCCGTTGAAAATGTCAAGGCACAGCATGGTGAATGCATTGTGGAACAGTTACGTTTACAGCCAGTGAAATGTGATATTGTGTCGTTAAGTCAGCAAAACAGATTCCTTTTTTTTTTTTATAGCTCTGGGTCAATAGTATGAACGTCAGTTGTAAGCTCCGAGTTACAGAGACACCTCGCTCTGTTCAAGGCTACGACAAAGTTTACAACGAAGCTAAGCCACGAGAGCGTTCACAACATGGCTCACGTTCAAAGACACGATAACGTTCACAATATGCTAACGTTCAAAGACACGATAACGTTCACAATATGGCTAACGTTCAAAGACACGATAACGTTCACAATATGGCTAACGTTCAAAGACATGACAACGTTCACAACATGGTAACGTTCAAAGACATGACAACGTTCACAATATGGCTAACGTTCACAACATGGCTAACGTTCAAAGACATGACAACGTTCACAAATATGGCTAACGTTCACAACATGGCTAACGTTCAAAGACATGACAACGTTCACAACATGGCTAACGTTCAAAGCCACGACAACGTTCACAACATGGCTAACGTTCAAAGACATGACAACGTTCACAACTGGCTAACGTTCAAAGACACGACAACGTTCACAATATGGCTAACGTTCAAAAACATGACAACGTTCACAATATGGCTAACGTTCAAAGTCACGATAACGTTCACAATATGGCTAACGTTCAAAAACATGACAACGTTCACAATATGGCTAACGTTCAAAAACATGACAACGTTCACAATATGGCTAACGTTCAAAAACATGACAACGTTCACAATATGGCTAACGTTCAAAAACATGACAACGTTCACAATATGGCTTACGTCCAAAACCACGAAAATGTCCACAATGCGACAAACGATCAAGGCCACGATAACGTTCAGAACATGGCTAACGTTCAAAGCCACGATAACGTTCACAATATGGCTAACGTTCAAAGACATGACAACGTTCACAACATGGCTAACGTTCAAAGCCACGATAACGTTCACAATATGGCTAACGTTCAAAAACATGACAACGTTCACAACATGGCTAACGTTCAAAGCCACGATAACGTTCACAATATGGCTAACGTTCAAAGCCACGACAACGTTCACAACATGGCTAACGTTCAAAGCCACGAAAACGTTCACAATATGGCTAACGTTCAAAGTCATGACAACGTTCACAATATGGCTAACGTTCAAAGCCACGATAACGTTCACAATATGGCTAACGTTCAAAGCCACGACAACGTTCACAACATGGCTAACGTTCAAAGCCACGATAACGTTCACAATATGGCTAATGTTCAAAGTCATGACAACGTTCACAACATGGCTAACGTTCAAAGCCACGATAACGTTCACAATATGGCTAACGTTCAAAGCCACGAAAACGTTCACAATATGGCTAACGTTCAAAGCCACGACAACGTTCACAATATGGCTAACGTTCAAAGTCACGACAACGTTCACAACATGGCTAACGTTCAAAGTCACGACAACGTTCACAACATGGCTAACGTTCAAAGACATGACAACGTTCACAACATGGCTAACGTTCAAAGACATGACAACGTTCACAACATGGCTAACGTTCAAAGACATGACAACGTTCACAACATGGCTAACGTTCAAAGTCACGACAACGTTCACAACATGGCTAACGTTCAAAGACATGACAACGTTCACAACATGGCTAACGTTCAAAGACATGACAACGTTCACAACATGGCTAACGTTCAAAGTCACGAAAATGTCCACGATACGACAAACGATCAAGGCCACGATAACGTTCACAAGGGAAGCTTAAAAACCAAGACAACGTTCACAACACGGCTAACGTTTCAAGTCCCCGACAACGTTCACAAGGGCGAACCTTCAGAGTTAATTTTGAAATTATTTATAAGGCTCCGCCGAAAAACGTAGACAAACGAATCACAAGACAAAGCATGAAGCGTTTCGACCTCTTAGGTCTTCTTCAGGCAAAATACACAACACTCAGGACAACGAAAATGAACGAGCAATCACTTATCTTCATTCAGTTCGGTGCAAGATCGGCGTTGAATGAAAACGAAGCTGTCTCACTGCGAAGCTAGATCTAACTTCAAAGCTACGACAACATCACATAATGGCCAACATTCAAAACCACGACAACATCCATAACACGACTAACGTTCAAGGCCACGACAATCTTCACAAGGGTAGCCTTCAAAAGCCAAGACAACTTCACAACATGGCTACAGTTCAAAGCAACGACAAAGTTATAACTCGGCTAACGTGCAAGGTCACGACAACGTTCACAACACGAGTAACGTGCAAGAACACGACAAAGTTCAAAACGTGGCTTACGTTCAAAGTCCCAAAAATGTCCACAGCGCCACTAACGTTCAAGACCTCGACAACACTCACAACAGGGCTAACGTTCAAGTCAATGACAGAGTTTACAACGTGGCTAAGGTTCGAGGCAACGACACCGTTTACAACACAACTAACGTTCAAGTCCACACCAACGTTCACTGTACGACTAACGTTCAAGGCAACGACAACACTCACAACACAGCTAACCGCTAAAAACAATCGTGAAAGGTCAACAGTATTTCACGTACGCCATCATGGCAGAGAATTACACTTGGACGAAAAGTAGACTGTAAGCTCTGATGGCTGTTCGAGGGACGCATTGATGGTCACATCATTCACCATTTCATATTCATTATTGCTTTCTTATCCATTATTGTAGAGATCTCCTCAGACGTCTGTCTTCGATCATACGCAACATGCTAGAGGTGCTGTGGTTCCGTCCATTCTGGACTTTAATGGCCTGCCTCTGAGCAACTGGCCCTCCATTGTACCCTGAAGAATGGTGTTGGATAAGGATTCTTGGTGAAATACTTGTCTTGGACAGGGAGTCATAGCGAGATACACATGTCCACCCTCCACTGTACCATGTAAACAGGTCTTGGACAGGGAGTCATGGTGAGATACATGTCTAACCCCTTTAAGACAGATAGATAGATTGACAGATAGATGAATAGATATGCATATGTATATGAATGTACTCACATATATAATGTGTGTGTGTGTGTGTGTGTGTGTGGTGTGTGTGTGTGTGTGTGTGTGTGTGTGTGTGTGTGTGTGTGTGTGTGTGTGTGTGTGTGTGTGTGTGTGTGTGTGTGTGTGTAAGGGGAAACAGTCAGAAGTAAACAGTTTACCAGTATTGCCAGTATTAGAAAAAGGTCTATATGTTAACCGTCTGGTTAGATATCTGCACAATTTGATTTGAAACATGCAACATGTTCCTCAATTCTGTGTCAACGTTTTAATTTGTTCAACAGTACACATAATTATTTGTTGCGAGCGTTGCCTGTTTTACAAATGTATTTTAATGCTTTGCGAATTATATTCTGAAATAAAAGGTGGTTTTCTATGAATCAACGCTCATCTTGCGTCGAATTGGTTGAAAAGAAGTGATTGCTCGTTCATTTTTGTTGTCCCGAGTGTTGTGTATCTTTGCCTGAGGAAGACCAAAAAAGTCGAAACGCGTCGTGTTTTGTCTTGCAATTTGTTTGTCTACGTTTCTCGGCGGAGCCTTAAAAATACTTTTTTAAAAATCTAAATAATCATGTCATCATGTTTAAGTGCCGTAAATGATTCAGTTAAACGTACATGTTTTCTATTCACACATCTTTCTTTCATTAAACCAGTGAGTACATTAAACAAATCAGAAAGGATGAAAGAAAGAAAGAAAGAAAGAAAGAAAGAAAGAAAGAAAGAAAGAAAGAAAAGAACAGAAAACGTGCACATAGTGGCATTTCCAAAAGATGTGATCAATACCATTTTGTACGTGCCACAAAAAACCCTATAGTTGTTATTTTCAGCCTGTTCAATCTCCTTTAAAACAACATACGTGCACAAACACCTTTGTGTTATTTTGAGCTGAAATCATTGCAGCTTTATATCACGTCTTACGCACAAGTAAAAAGCAGGATTTCCACTCGTTATGCATCAAGAGTCCGATGTCCCATTCATCACTGCCTTTTGGTCTAGAATTGTACGCAACAAAAACATAAGACAACTTAGAATCTCTTATCAATGAAGTATGAGATTAGTTTAGTTTTTTGTTTCAGATTATTTGATTAATTACTGACGCATGAGATTAGTTTGGGTTTTGTTTAATGTTATTTATAGCATAACAGACCACAGATTGACATATAAGAGCAGTTATCATATCAAAATCTTTTCCATACAGGTATTCTAACAAACTGATTTCAAATAAGCTGAAAACGACATGAAATTAGTTCAGTTTGTGCAACATAAATGCAGAGTCAGAAATGTTCGGCTCTTGTGACTCCGGCAAATCGTGGCACCACTGACATTGTCTCTGTCCTTACGTCAGATCCAGGGAAGATGCCGTGAACAGAACCAAGTTCTCTTTGTGTCGATTTGTCGAACGCGTTTGATACCATGTGCAGGCCAGAGTTTAGAAAGATCCTTGAAAAGCGACGCTGTCCTCCACAGTTCTTTGCCATGATGATTCAGTTCCACGAGATCCAGCGCGACCAAATCAGACATGACAGTGACTTCTCACAGCTCTTCCCCAATTGCGAATGGCGTGAAACAGGGATGCGTTTTTGCGCCCACTCTGTTCTCAGTGTTCTTCAGTATGATGTTGGAACAGGCTACTGCGGACTGGGTTAACAAGGACGGCGCATGCATCCGCTTCAGCATATGAGGCAGCTTCTTCAACATAAAACAGCCCTAGGTCCACTCGAAAACAACTGAACAACGCATTTCACAGAGCTGCTCTTCTCTAACGCTGCTGCTCTTGTTGCCGACATTGAAACTGCACTGCAGTGTAGTACGTCTTGCTTTGCTGCTGTCGGTGAACTGTGTCTCAAATCAGCCTCAAGGAGACTGACTTCTTCCACCGACCGGCACTCCAGCGACGGCCTCA
>CM031615.1:4629760-4634760 GCA_018398815.1 Conus ventricosus
ACATGTCCTTGATGCCAAACTTGAAGCACGGCGTATCAACTCCCGACATTTCTTTTGTCTGAACATACACCAAGCTCTACATGCCACAAAACTTTTGAGTACTTTTGTCAGTTCTGACGGTTAGTATCGTCTCAGCTCACACAGACCTCTACCCCTCCCTCCCACTCCCCCCCACCGCCCCCCCCACCCCTCACACTCTCCCCTCGCAATAATAAAATAGCAAGCCTAAAGATAGTCTCATACATACAACCTTTCATACTCTACTTTTAATGCGTCTCAGCTCTTGAGTTAAGTACGTCTTACACTCATACAGCTCTGCTCTCGTTATTGACTCAGCCAGCTAAAGCTCTTGATCCCATTCACCGTAAAAAAAAAATGAAAAAAAAAGGCGTCGATTCAGTCTGGGGTTGTACCTCCCTGTGACGAAGAGGCAGAATCACAATCCCTCTAACAGATAAAGCTCCCTTTGATCTAGTGTTTGATCCTCTGTTCTGAACTTCAAACCTTACTCCTGACTGGATTTTCACACCCCCGGATTTCCAAAATAATCATAAGACAACCCCCTGTTCTGTTCCACTTGAGAATATGTATACTTTCCCCCATTTGAAAGAAAACAAAAAAAAAATGTTGGTATTGATTTTGAGTTGTCTGTGACTTTCCCAATTTCCCAGACACTCCATCCCAAAACGTTTTTGTTTTCTTCAACCACCGATGTCCGCTTTGATCTTGCCTCTCTCTGTGCGGACGCCCCCCAGCTTTCCGGCAGACAAGACTTTGTTTGGCCGAACTTTGTTGAAAATTCCCATGCTTTCACAGATACGTGACGGTTCCAAGCCTGAGGAAGGAGTTGTTTGCTCCTCTTGTTGCCCCCCCCTCCCCCCCCCCCCCCGTCTCGCCGCTCAAGAATCTTGCACAAACTGTCTTCCTTTGATGATAGCTCTGTGTACACTGCCGAACTGACAGTCCTGGTTCTGGCACTTGGAAGCATGGAGATTTCTGTTTTCTCCTGGCTCCGCATCTGCTTCTCTGTCCACGCTGCCAAACTGACAGTCCTGGTTCTGGCACTTACAGAGATTTTCTGTTTTCTCTGGCTCCGCATCTGCTCTGTCCACACTGTCAAACTGACAGTCCTGGTTCTAGCACTTTGGAAGCACGGGATTTTCTGTTTTCTCTGACTTCTCGTCTGCTCTGCAGGGCCATGCGGCTGTAAGCAAGGCTACTATGATCTCCACGCACGCACCGCACACACACACACACACACACACACCACACACACACACAACACACACACACACACACACACACACACACACACGCACGCACGCACACATACAACACACGCACGCACGCACGCAACGCACGCACGCACGAACGCACGCACGCACGCACACAACACAACGTGCTCTCGCTCTCTCGCGCGCGCACAAACACACACACACACCGCACGCACGCATGCACGCACGCACGAACGCAACGCACGCACGCACGCACGCACGCCCCCCCCCCCCCTTCCCACCCACCCACACACACACTTCTTGGGTTGAGATATTCTATGCTGTTCACAGTTGATCTGACGAAGATTTGTAATGAAACCAAAACTTGTGGGGTTTTTTCTTTTGACAATTAAACGAGTGCTTTATCAGTCTACTCTGAACTCTTAATTTGATAAATTGTTAACTTCTCTAATCCTTATAACTTTATACCTGCTCCAGTTTGCGTGTCGCCATTCGAGGTGATGAGGAGGCTGATTATCTGGCAAAGGTCACAAATTTCACAAATTGAAAAAAAAAAATGTCATGATCATCTTTCCACATACACAGATCTGAAATCCAAAATCTATGGTTTATGTGAAAAAAAAAAAACCCAACAAGAGAGCTGGAACCGTTCAGAGCTGGAACCGTTTCAGAGCTGGATCCGTTCAGAGCTGGATCCGTCCTATCGAAAGATTCCCCACCATCTGCAAGCTTGAAAGAAGTTCTAGTATCTGTGACCGCAAAGAATTTCTACCATCAGTGACCTGAACAAAATTTCAACCATCCGTAAACTTGAAAGAAATGTTTGTCATCTGTGATGTGAAAGAATTGTTACCATATGTAACCTGAACGAATTTCTACTACCTGTAACCTGAAAGAATTTCTAACCGCCTGCAACTGAAAGTTTTTCTTACCATCTGTAACCTGACAGAATTCTACCATCCGTAACATAAACATTTTCTACCATCTGTAACCGAAAGAATTTTTACCACCTGTAACCTGAAAGAATTTCTACCATTTAAAGCCTGAAAGAATTCCTACTGTCTGTAACCTGAAATAATCTTTACCATCTGTAACCTGAAAGAATTTTTACCATATGAAACCTGAATGAATTTCTACTACATGTAGCCTGAAAGAATTTTCTACCGCCGTTAACTGAAAGTTTTCTTACCATCTGTAACCTGACAGAACTTTTAACCATCCGTAGCATAAAAATGTTCTACCATCTGTAACCGAAAAGAATTTTTACCATCTGTAACCTGAAAGAATTTCTACCATTTAAAGCCTGAAAGAATTTCTACTGTCTGTAACCTGAAATAATTTGTAACCATCTGTAACCTGAAAGAATGTCTACTGTCTGTAACCTGAAAGAAATTTCTACTACTTGTAACCTGAAAGAATTTCTACCGCCTGTAACTGAAAGTTTTCTTACCATCTGTAACCTGACAGAACGTTACCATCCATAACATAAAAATGTTCTACCATCTGTAACCGAAAAGAATTTTACCATCTGTAACCTGAAAAAATTTCTACCATTTAAAGCCTGAAAGAATCTCTACTATCTGTGACCTGAAAGAATTTCTACCATTTGTAGCCTGAAAGAATTTGTACTATCTGTAACCTGAAAGAATGTTTACCATTTGTAGCCTGAAAGAATTTCTACTATCTGTGACCTGAAAGAATTCTACCATTTGTAGCCTGAAAGAATTTCTACTATCTGTAACCTGAAAGAATTTCTACCATTTGTAGACTGAAAGAATTTCTACTGTCTGTAACCTGAATAATCTTTACCATCTGTAACCTGACAGAACTTTTACCATCCGTAACATAACAATTTTCTACCATCTGTAACCGAAAAGAATTTTTTACCACCTGTAACCTGAAAGAATTTCTACCATTTAAAGCCTGAAAGAATTTCTACTGTCTGTAACCTGAAATAATTTGTAACCATCTGTAACCTGAAAGAATGTCTACTGTCTGTAACCTGAAAGAATTTCTACTACTTGTAACCTGAAAGAATTTCTACCGCCTGTAACTGAAAGTTTTCTTACCATCTATAACCTGACAGAACTGTTACCATCCATAACATAAAAATGTTCTACCATCTGTAACCGAAAAGAATTTTTACCATCTGTAACCTGAAAAAATTTCTACCATTTAAAGCCTGAAAGAATCTCTACTATCTGTGACCTGAAATAATTTGTAACCATCTGTAACCTGAAAGAATTTCTACGTCTGTGACCTGAAAGACTTGATTTTGATAAGGTCATAGCCCTGGTATTGCCTCTTACGGTGGGCAGGGTTTTTCGATAATAGGAGCTGAACTGAATAGAAGTCAGACAGCCAGGGTTATAATCATCACCTCTCATACTGCTCCCTCCCTGTGTGTCTTTGGCACGGTCTCCATCCTGGCCGGCAATGCTCGTCTCAGCCCTTCCTGCCCTACTCGGGCACGGTCTGGAGCTGGACAGTGTCATTGTCTCAACTCATGCTCATCCCTTCCAGCTCCTCTCTCTCCTGCTGATCTCAGTGTTTTTTTTTCCCCCACTCTTCACCCCCCCCCCTCCCCCCCCACACACACTCACTCCAGCCGACCTCCACCCTCCCCTACGTACAGCAGTGTGTGGAGGTTGAGATAAAAGACGGGGGCCGGAATAGCTCAGTTGGTAGAGCGCCGGACTCGTAATCCAAGGGTTACGGTTCGAATCTCCGCCGGGCCGTTTCGGTACAGGGGGATTTTTCCCTCGGAGTTAACATTGGTTCTGACTCCATTTCCCATACAGTCCTTCGAATGAGACTATAAACTGAGGTTCCGTGTGTGAACGCACGTATAACATCTTGCACACATGTCAAATACCATCACCAACTTTCGGAAGAGAAGGCCAGTTTGGCCGTTGGTATGGATGACACGTTACACATAGAATGCACCTTCCCCGAAGATGGAGTATGGCTGCCATAATGGCGGGATGAAAAACGGTCATACACATAAAATTCCACTCCCTTTGTTGGGTAGATGGGATTAATAGTTGTCTGTCCATATAGGGAGTGTCCGCAGGAGTATCAGCCTGCGTACGCAGAAGAAGAAGAGATAAAAAAAACCAAAACATAATTTTTTTTAAAAATCTGGTGTCTGCGGCTTCGCCAAGGTTTTTATTGAAGGTATGAGGTAAAAGTCTTCACAGGATGAAGGGAAGGGGGAAGAGGTAGAGAAAGTTGGAGGGGCAGAGAGCGGGAGGGGGGGGGGATGTTACCCAATCCCCCCACTCCCCCCCCCCCACACACACACACACACACACATGCATCTACGAAGAACGTACACGAAATACTGAAATTCTACTTTCTAAACCTAGGAGAAGATAAAGGATCATAGTTCGTTCTTCGTCTTCATTGTCCTGAATGTGTGTTTATCTCTCCTGAACAAGACCTAAGAGGTCGAAACGCCTCGTGAGTTTGTCTTGTTATTTGTTTGTCCCTGTTGTTTCGGTTGGCAGACCACTAATAGTTGTCTTTAAAATAAACTTAATCAGATTTCATACTGTTGGGAAACTCATTTGGAAATCAGGAAAACGTCATGCCTATGCGCATAGATACACAGATTCATGACAACCTCCACCTCACACTGTCTAAGGAATGCTTGCGGAGTCGGAATGTGGTGGCAGGAATTCTATGACAATGAGATGTCTGGAATACCGGTCTGTCTGGCCTTTGTCGCCGCTAGAGGAGCCACACTGGTCTGACGGCGCAGGC
>CM031615.1:4642260-4644760 GCA_018398815.1 Conus ventricosus
ACCCGCACACACTCTCTCTCCCCCCCCCACCCCCCCCCACCCCGCTCTCAAATTTTTAACAATGGTAGTTACCTGAACAGCTTGTTTATGTGTACACATCATTGACCAGTGACCAAAAAAAAAAAAATGCTTTACAAATGTCGCATGTAGTCTGAAGTTATAAACACTGGCGCGAGAGAATAAACGATGTCGGGAGATCCTATCAGGAGCTGCTTTATTAATATAAAGGTTTAAATTCACGGTCAGGGATGACACTGAAATGTCCAAACTGTTTTATGGTTTCAGATAACCCGTTGTGTCTTGTCTCTAACACCGTCAAAAGAAAACAAGAAGAAGAAGAAGAAGAAAAAAAAAGGATTAAAAAAAAAATCGTTAAGTCTGGAAAAGTGAGAAGTGTTTTTTAGTTCCGTTATGATGTTTATACAATTAGAACTGTTCCGCAGTACTTTATGATTTGTGGGGGGTACCATTAATGTTTTGTTGCCGGCGAAATGTTTAAAAAGCCTTGGGTGGGGGAAAAAAAGGGGAGCAGGACCCGATTTCATGTGAGTGGATAGCTGACGGAGCACGTGACAAACGAGAAGACAGTGACTCGATGGATGCATTCACTAGCTGCTCCGAAGAAATGGTCAGACTCTTGACAAAAGATGCACGTACTGCCGACAAGAAAAAAACAAAACGACACAGATCACGCCTACCTTGATTCAACGCCTTCCTTGCACTGAAGAGATCTAAGCTAAGTGACAAACTCGTTCATTTTCATTGTCCTATTTGTTTGTGTCTTGCTGAAGAAGACCTAAGAGGTCGAAAACACGTCGTATTTTGTCTTGTGACTCGTTTGTCCACGTTTTCTTGGCGATTCGCTAACATTTATTTAAGATTTGTTAACACAGATCACGTTTAGGGGATGTATTCATGCTGATAATGTTCTGGGAAAAGTTCAAGCAGGAGATCTATGTTAAGTGCAGCCGTTTAACTACATTTTCACGATTCTGTGAACATGGAATCATATGACGACCGTTTAACTGACAAACGAGAGCGCGCGCGCGGCACACACACACGCACGCACGCACACACACACACACACACACACACACACGCACACACGCACGCACGCACACACACACACACACACACACACACACACACACACACACACACACACACACACACACACACACACACACACACACACACACACACACTCCCTCACTCACACTTGGCTGGCCTCATTGAATAATTGAGGCGTTTTCTCTTTGGGGCCATTGTTCTGGCAGCCAAGACAGCTGAGAGATTGTGCATGGAACTCCACGCATTATTCATCCCCCCCCCCCCTCCCTTGTCATTTCGACCCCAGGGCAAATAGGAAGCCTACACGACAACTACCCACAGGTCGCAATCATGACTTCCTTTCCTACCCCTCCCCCCCCCCCCCCCCCCCCCCCCCACTTCAGTCTGTCTCAAGACGCACAGAGTGCGAAGCTGGCTTTAACACACACACACACACACACACACACACACACACACACACACACACACACACACACACACACACACACACACACACACACACACGAACACGTCCTGCCAAAGCCGCAGCACCAGCAATCCACAGAGAGTAACAATTCATAGCAAGCTGCTGTGAGGCCACCCTCCGGAGGGACCCCGCACTGCCGCTGAGTCTCTTTGGGTGGTTGGTGTTCAGTGTGTAGTGTCTCGTCTGATCCAGTACGTCCACATTTATACAGGAACATCCCATAGTCATCAGATGAATGAGCACATAACTCTCTCTCTCTCTCTCTCTCTCTCTCTCTCTCTCTCTCTCTCTCTCTCTCTCTCTCTCTCTCTCTCTCTCTCTCTCTCTCTCTACTAACCGCCAGAATTCGGTGTGTCACGTGATCCGACGTCTACACGGAAGGCTAGCTGTATACAGGGAGACAGAATAACCATGCCACTTTGGCATCGTTTTCCATGAAATCCTCTTCATCTTCAGTGCCAAGAGAATCAATATTGATTCCACATTCGTACCTGGTCTCTCAGACAGACGGGCGAAAGCGGAGCTGCCGGCTCCCATCCGGCAGCCTTCTCATCAGCACTGTTCAAACTGACGGGGGGAACGGTGTTCGGTGGGCACGTCCGTGAGTCGAGCTCACAGTCATGCGACCGAACCAGGGAGGTGTAGACCGACGGCAGGATGTGTCGCCCCCTGTCCCGGTTGAAGGTTGGTGTGGTGGCCGCGATGTCGATGACCTTCCTTCACCCCTCTCTCTCTGGAACCATCTGGCCTCCCGGTCCAGGACGTTGATGCTGGCACCGGAGAACACATGTCCGCTGTTGTTTCCCTACCGGGGGAGGAGTCCCTCATGTGTTCTTTGACACGGAACCTCAGTTTCTTTCTGTTTCACCCACACACGACTGGTCACCTTCACCACACTGGATTTCGTAGATTGCCCCTGATTGGTCCAGTTTGTCTATTTTGTCTTTCGGAGCCACAAGCTTG
>CM031615.1:4660388-4672888 GCA_018398815.1 Conus ventricosus
CCACACACACACACACACACACACACACACACACACACACACACACATGCACGCACGGACGCACGGACGCACCACGCACGCACGCACGAACACACACACACACATTATTTGAAAATGTAGGTAAGTTACATAGCTAGCAGGTGGGTAGACAGACAGATAGACAGACAGACAGACAGGAGGGAACGGGGTATGGGGGGGGGTCAGATCGGTCGATCTTTAAGTAGGTAGCCAGAAGCTGGACAGTGAAACAGACAGACAGACAGACAGACAGACAGACAGACAGACAGATGAACAAGAATCTAAACCCAAAGAAAAAAAAGATCATTCGGCTTTTGAGACGGTGGACGCAACATAGTCGCGTGTTCCTATTTAGGCCTTACCCCCCTCCCCCCCCCGCCCCTCTCTCCCCCCGCCCCTCTCCCCCCACCCCCCCCCCCCCCCCTCCAACAGACAGTTTGATGCCAGACAACCGTAAGTTATAGAGTCATTCAACACGATGATAAAACTGAGAGAAAAATAAGTCAAGGTAAACAAGCTGAATGAATGTCAGCCTACACACACACATACACACACACACACACACACACACACACACACACACACACACACACACACACACACACACACACACACACACACACACACACTGCACGCACGTACACACGCACGCATGCACGCAAGCATGCATGCACACACACACACACACATGCATGCATACACCCCACGCACCCCACACGCACATACGGGGGCGTCGCGCGCTCGCACACACACACAACACACACACACACACACACATACACACACACACACACACACACACACCACACACACACACACACACACACACACACAAACGTATAACGCCTGCGCGCGCACACTACACCACCTTCACGCACACTCACTGTATACGCACTTTCACGCACACACACGCACACGCCACACGCACACCGCGCGCGGCACGACACAACACACACACACACACACACACACACACACACAACACACACACTCACACACACACACACACCCCAACAAACACACACACACACACACACACCCCACGCACGCACTTACACGCAACTTGCACAGGCACACACGCACGCAGCACGCACGCACGCACGACGCACGCACGCTCGCACACACACACACACACAAGCACACACTACACACACACAACACACAAACAATGTTTCTTGGAATAAATAGTCGCATTTGATTCCAATCCATTCTGTTATTGTCTTAAATGTAGAGAAATTGTGTGTTGCGATAAGTATTGCAATTTGCAGATTTTGTATATTAATCCCTGTCAGCCAATGTGTCAAATACCTAAATTCCTCCTGCTCTCCCTCCCTGCCTCCCCCCCCCCTCCTCTATTTCCCGTCTGTCTGTCTGTCTGTCTGTTCTGTCAGTCTGTCTGTCTTCTGTCTGCCTTCTCTCTCTCTTCTCTCCTGTCTCTCTGTCTGACTCTCTCATACAATTGTTCAAATTGCCCGTCGAAATTATCTGACACTCTGCATCGGAGCACTAAATTGCATGGCATTGTCTCCTGGTCCCCCACCCCCCCCCCCCCCCAGCCAATAAAGCTGAACACATAGAAAGTCCAGAAACTGGTGTGCAAACAAGGCACTTACCAGTCCTCTGGTTGATCTTGTCACCTTCACACTGTTCCTATTCCTCACGTCCATTGCTTTGAAAAATAAATTTTTACTGAGGGGGGGGGGGGGGGAGGGTAGGTGGACCTAAAGCACCCACGTGCGTGTGATGCACCGCGGTTCCGGATCTATCAACTGGTGTGTGTTTGTGTGTGGCGTGCGTGCGTGCGTGCGGGCGGCGTGCGTGCGTGCGTGCGTGCGTGACGTGTGGTGTGGTGGTGTGTTGTGTTGTGTGGTGTGTGTGTGGTGTGTGTGTGTGTGTGTTTGTCTGTGCGTGGCTATGTGTGTGTGTCTGCGAGAGTGTGTGTTGGTGTGTGTGTATTTGTGTGTATGTGTGTGTGGTGTGTGTGTGTGTGTTTTGGTGTGTGTGCGTGATGTGTTGGTGGTTGTGTTGTTGTTGGGTGTTGTGGTGTTTGTGTTTGTGTTGTGTGTGTGTGTGTTGCCGCCCCCACCCCCCCCCCCCTCGCAGTTGTGGTGTCGTGTGGTTGATGTGTGTGTGTGGTGGTGTGTGTTGTGTGTGTAGTGTGGTGTGGTGTGTGTGCGCGCGCGCGCGCGCGCCGTGTGTTTGTGTGTGTCTATACGTTTTGCGCAACTTATAGAAAAAAAGATAACAAAGAAGAAAATGACGGATTATGAGGTTAGTGTCTCTCTCGCTCTCTCTCTCTCTCTCCTCTCTCTCTCTCTCCCCTCTCACCTCCTCTCTCTCTCCTCCGGCTCTCTCCTCTCGTTCTCTCTCTCTCTCTCTCTCTCTCACCTTCGTCTGTCCTCTGTCTCTGGCTCTGTCTCTGTCTGTCTCTCTCTCTCTCTCTCTCTCTCTCTCAGTCTCTCTCTCTCCTCCCTCGCCTCTCTCTCTCTTTCTGTCTCTCCTCTCTCTCTCACTCCCATCTCTCTCCTCTCCCCTTCTCTCTCTCTCTTTTTCTGTTCTGTATCGTCTCTGTCTTCGCCTTGGCTGTCTATCTCTCAATCTGTCTGTCTGTCTGTCTGACTGTCGCCTCTCGCTCTCGCTCTGTCTCTTCTCTGCTTCTTCTGTCTGTTGTCTATCTCTCTATCTCGCTCTCTTTGGAGAGACAGCAACTTGTGTAGCAACTTGTCTGTATAACAGGATGTAAATGGGGGGGTGGGGGTGGGGGAGGGGTGGGAGAGCGAGGGAGAAACACAGAAAATCCATACTGTTGTCTGACCAAGGTGAACTACATAGGAGGGGTAAAGGGAAGGGGGAGGGATAATCGACAGTCCTGAGTCATAGGAGGAGGGGGGGGAGAGTGGATTGGGGGGGTGGGGGGTTGTCCACTCTGTGCATCATTTTCCAGACTCTCTAAACGCAGACTCACGGAAATCCGAGCAGACAGAATTAGATCGCTGGACATCCCATGAAAAGAGAAGTGACTCCCTTTAGTCAAAGGCCTCTCGCATCACCCTTTCAAGAAGCCAAAGATGTTAGGGGATGGGGGGGGGGGGGGAGTGGAGGGGGGGGGGGGGGGGGGGGGGCGGGAGGAGGAAAAGAAAAGGGAGAAAAGAGAGATCGACAGAGGTGACTTTCCGAAGGGAAGAGAAGAGAGATAGAGAGAGAAGAGAGAGAGAGAGAGAGAGAGAGAGAGAGAGAGGAGAAGAGAGAGAGAGAGAGTGAAGTGAGAGAGAGGAGGGTGGAGGAGGGTGGCAAACGTCTCTGAGTGAACCTTGTGGAAACTCTCTCTCTCTCTCTCTCTTTCTCTTCATCATCTCCTCCTCTCTCACTCCACCCTCACAATCTCTAGGTTAGTCTCAGATCCCCGCACTCCCCCCCCCCTCCTATACTCACCCACTCCCTCTCTCTCTCTCCTCTCTCTTCTCGCTCTCTCTCTCTGTCGCCAAGTGTGAAAATGGTCGAGGTTTTCCCACTTTCTGTGAGAGACTGGGCCGAGTCAAGCCCTACACTTTGTGTGGAAAGTTCTTTTTTGTGGGAGAGTCCACAACACTTGGGGGAAGCTTTGAGTGGAGAAGTCCATGCCAACACCTTGAGTGAAGGCTTTGAGTGAGATCAGAACCCAACACTTGTGTGGAAGGCTTTTGTATGGAGTGCAACCAACACTTTTGGAAGCTTGAAGGTGGAGAGGTCAACCAACACCTTGTGTGGAAGGCTTGAGTGGAAGTCAACCAACACTTGTGTGGAAGGCTTTGGTGGTGGAGAGTCAACCAACTCTTGTGTGAAGCTTTGAGGTGGAGAGTCAGACTCAACACTTGTGTGGAAGCTTTGTAGTGGGGATCAACCAACACATTGTGGAAGGCTTTGAGTGAGAGTCAGACCAACACTTGTTGAAGCTTTGAAGGTGGAATCAGACCAAACATTGTGTGGGAAGGCTTGAGTGGAGAGTCCAGACCAACACCTTGTGTGGAAGCTTTTAGGTGGAAGTCAACCAACACTGTGTGAAGGCTTGTGTGGAAGTCAGACCACAACACTTTGTGGAACGCTTTGAGGTGGAGATCAGACCACACCTTGTGTGGAAAGGCTTTGAAGTGGAGAGTCAGACCAACACTTGTGTGGAAGGCTTTAGGTGGAAGTCAGACCAACAACCTGTGTTGAAGCTTGAGGTGAGAAGTCCAACCAACACCTTGCGTGAAAGGGCATTGAGTGAGAGTCTGACCTACACCGTGTGTGAAAGGCTTTGAAGGAGAGTCAGACCAACACTTGTTGAAGCTTTTGAGTGGAGAGTCAGACCACAACCATGTGTGGGAAGCATTGAGGGAAGGTCAGACCAACACCTAGTGGTGAAGGCTTTTTGAATGAATCAGACAAACACCTTGGTGTGAAGCTTTGAGGTAGAGTCGACCAACACTTGCTTGGAACTTTGAGGAGAGAGTCAGACCAACACCTTGTGTGGAAGGCTTTGAGGTGGAGACTCAGAACCAACACCCTTGTGTGGAAGCGTTTGAGTGAGGTCAACCAACACTTGTGTGAAGGCTTTGAGTGGAGATCAAACCAACACTTGTGTGGAAGGCTTGAGGTGGAGATTCAGACCAACACTTGTTGGAAGCTTGAGGTAGATTCAACGAACCCTTGTGAAGATTGAGTGAAATCAACCAACTTCTTGTGTGGAGGCTTTGAAGTGGAGAGTCAGACCAACACTTGTGTGGAAGGCTTTGAGTGAGACAGTCGTGTCTTTTACGTGGTTGATGGTGGGTAAAAGTCGCAAAGGAGAGGAGGGAGGGTGTAGGGGTGAGAAGAAGAGTCAACAGCTAAATGTCACAAATGATATTTAAACGAGGATGGGATGGTGTGGGAGATAGTTAGGAGAGTGGGGTGAGGTGCACAGCACACCCCCCTCCCCCCCCACCCCCTCCCCCATTCTCATTCAAGTGGAGAAGGACAAAGACCAAGAGAGAAAGGAGGGGGAAGAGAAGGAAAGAGGGGAGGAGGGGGGTGGTGTGGCGAGGGGTGGGGGAAGGAAGAGATGTAGGAGGAAGAAGTACCTCGGATAGATGAAAAAAGTGAAATGTTTATCAATTGAGTGAATGATGAAATGAAATGTTTATCTTGAGGGAAGGATGAAAGTGAATGTTTATCATTGAGGTGATAATGAAAGTGCAATGTTTAGCATTGAAAGATGGACGAAATGAAATGTTATCATTAGGAATAGATGAATGTGGCAAGTTATCATTGAGGGGAATGGACGAAAGTGGAAATTTTATCATTGAGGAATAAGATGAAAGTGAAATGTTATTCATTCGAGGGAGATGACGAAATGAAAGTTTATCATTGAGAGATGGACGAAATGTAAAATTTTATCATTGAGGAATGATGAAAGCGAAATGTTTATCATTGATGGGAATGGATAAATTGAAATGTTTATCTTGAGAGAAGATGAAGTGCAATGTTTTATCATTAGGGAATAGATGAAAGTGGATGATATGTTTTATATCATTGAGGGGAGATAACGAAAGGTGGAATTTATCTAGAAGAGAAGATCATCAAAGTTGGAAATGTTTATCATTGAGGAAAATTGATGAAAGCGGAATGTTATCATTGAGGAATGATGAAATGAAACTTTTATCATTGAGGGGAGATGACGAAAGTGAAATGTTTATCATTGAGGGGAAGATGGACAAGTGGAAATGTTATCATTGAGGAAGATGATAAAGCGGAAATGTTTATCAGTGAGGGAGAAGGAGAAAAGCGGAAAATGTTTTGATCATTCGAATGGATAAAGTGAAATGTTTTAATCAGTGAGGGAAGATTAGATGAAAGGGAAATGTTTATATTATTGAGGGAGACGGAAAAGAACGAAGCTTGGGAAGAGTGGGGGAAAATGTATGAACATAAAGTGGGAGTGTGGTGGTGGTGGGAGGGGGAAATAACACCTTAACATTAAGGCTAAAACAGAGGCGAGGATCAGAAAAGGGGAAAGGGAGATGCAACGAAGATGGGGGGGGGTTTGTGGGGGGAAGAAATCGAAGTACAAATGAGAAATCGTTTCACTTACAACAGAGACAATCCGCACATGAGGAAGAGTGAAGGAAGAAGGTAGAAAGAGACAAAGGGGGAAGGGAGAAGAGAGTGAGGGGAGGAGGAAGGGAGGAAGGGGCGGAGATTCCATTTGATCATACATCTGCAGACAGGACAGGACAGGACAACAGGATAGGACAGAAAGGGCAAGGACAGACAGGACAGGACAGACACAACAGGACAGACAGACAGAACAGGACAACGGGACAACAGGACATACAGGACAGGACAGGACAGGATAGGACAGGACAGGACAGGACGGGACGGGACAGGACAAGACAGGACGGACGGGACGGGGCAGACAGACAACAACAGGACAGCAGGGACAGGCAGGACAGGAACAGGCCAGGACAGGACAGGACAGACAAGGACAGACAGGACTGACAGACGGACGGGGCAGGGCAGACGTTCGTCCCCCGAACTTCCATGTCAGTGCCAGACCCAGTCCAAGCCAGAGCCCGGGACCGCCTGCATGGTCTGGGAGAGAAATCAATACCGGCCTCCTGCCCAGCCAGGCATGCTGGAACCGCAACACAGAGTACTGTCCATCCCCCCCCCGCCTCTAACCCCCCCCACCCCCCTCCCATCCCCACCCCCTACACCTACCTCTGTAACGCCTCATCCTAAAACCACCCCTTCCCCCTCCCCAAGAACCCCCTTCTGCCTCCTCCCCCGCCCCCCACCATTCTCTCTCTCTCTTCTCCCTTCTCTTACCGCTTCATCCCATTTCCCCACCTCACCCCCCACCCCCCAAACCCTCCTCCCCACTCCCTCTCCCTCTCTTCCCCCCCCCCCCCCCCCCCCCTCCTTTCCTTCTTCTCATATGTCAGGACCAGTCAGATCTTGTTTTCCTAAAAATTATTTCGAAGTTTTGTTGGAAACGCTACACAAAACCGTACGCGAATAACAAACACAGATGAAGGCGAAAACCGGTGGCCGTACATGCTCACACACTCCAGTTACAACTCAAAGTCATCCAATACACGCAACACAAAATACAAACACGAGCGCCGAGTGGCCGGGTAACGTGCATGCTCGCGTGCGCCGTGCATGCATACACACACACACCACACACACAACACACACGTCACACACCACACACACACACTACTATCGTGTGTGTGTGTGTGTGTCGCTGCGAAGTGTGCGTGCGAGCGTGCTCGTGCGTGCGTGGTGTTTGTGTGTGTAGTGTGTGTGTTTGTTGTGTGTGTGTTGTGTGTTGTGTGTGGTGTGTGTGAGTGTGTATGCGTGTTGTGTGTGTGGTTGTTGCGCGTGTGAGACGACAGACAAGACAGACAGACAACAACAGACGACAACAACAACAACAGACAGACAGACAGACACTCAGAACAGACAAAGACAGAGACAAACAAACAATAAGACTCTAGAATGACGGAAGAAAGACATACAGACAGACAGACAGACAGCTCGACAGACAGACAGACAGCAGACAGACAGACAACACTAAACATAGACAACCAGAAAGACACTACGCGACTGGATACAGACACACGAATAAAACAGGGTGTTTTTCCCGCAAGCTTATGTTCGACGCCAAATCAATAATCGGCTGCAGTCCCTTCCACCAACGGATTGATTCTGAGAGTAAAGATTACTTTTTTCCCTGGTCGATGTTCCCCACTTCTTTGTAAGATGATTTAATCAATGGAAAACAGAAAGTTTTATAACTGTATTTTTTTTTTTTTTTGCCTCTCCGATGTAAGATAAGAGAGAGATAGTAAAAATTGTTTCGTTAGTTGTTTCAGCGTGAACAGCGGGCATGATGACTGGGAACGTTGGAAGCGTCTCTTGGAGTAATAAGAATGATGTTTACAATACTTTGTTGTTAGTATATGCGTGCCACACGAGCTCTAATACAAGCGGCGCGCGCGCGCGCACACAAAACACACACACACAACACACACACACACACACACACACACACACACACACACACAACACACACACACACACACACACACACACACACATAACACACACACGTGCGCGCGCACCGCTTCACACACACACACACACACACACACACACAAACACACACACACACACACACACGAACGTGCCGCGCGCACATAGCGCTTACAACACACACACACACACCACACACACAACACACACACACACAACACACACACCACACACACACACACATACACTCACACACACACACACACACACACACACAACTACACACGCACGCACCACGCACACACACACCCACACACATCACACACACACACACACACACACACACACACACACAAAACAAAGCGTGCACGCCCACGCGCTACACACACACAACACGCGCCCCCGCGCATCAGCGCTCTTGATTGCCGCGGCTTGTCTGCCGCTTCATGGCTGTCGATTGGAGCCTTTACTCAACAATCTCTTGAACGAAATCATCTGATTCAGAACGAGAGAAGAAGAGAGAAGAGAGAGAGAGAGAGAGAGAGAGAGAGAGAAGGACAGAGACAGAGACAGAGACAGAACAGAAACATACAAGAGAGAGAGAGAAGACAGAGAGAGACAGAGACAGAGACAAGACAGAGACAGAACATACAGAGAGAGAGAGGGAGACAGAGGAGGACAAAGAGAAGAGAGAGGATGAAAGAAACAGGCTGAAAACAGACAGAGGCAGAGCCAGAACCGACGGATAGGCATAGAGACAGACACAGACAACAGACAAGACACAGAAGACAGACAGACAAGCCACAGAGATAGCGTATTCATAATAGGCCATGGCCACTTATGAAGAGATGTACAATCAATAAATCTAAACAGAAATGAAGTAAGACGCGAAGAATCATTTCTTAACAAGTATCAGAACCATATTCATTCAAGAAAAGAAAAAATGTGCACATAAGCCTAAGATATTGCGACACCTGAAATGTCTTATACCAAAACAATGACAACTTCATCATCCAAAATGTTGTTTTTTAGGACAGTAGTAAGCTGATTCGAAAAAAAAAGTACTGATCATCTTTAGGTTTTAATAAAACTCCTGAAGCTGAAACAACAACAAAAAAGCAACATGGTTTCTCTCTTCTTACACCAAGAAAAGAAAAAGGTAGGTAAATAAAACACTTATTTGACAGTTCGGACTACACCATCAAATTTAATTCCTATCTTACATTCTCGATTGCTAGGATTCAATCTAACAATAGATAAAGCTCGAAAAGTGTGCCATACATGGAAATCGACAACTGATCGGAATATTTTTCAACCCAATTTTAAACCACGTACAGTCTTTGAACCATTGGGCGAAATATTGAATCAAATTGTTCATGCGTTCCCATCCGCTGATCATACCGAACAAACTTTAACCCTATTTCAAACAAACAGACACGCGCACTCGTAAACCCCCCAAAAAAATTTAACTTAACCTTTAACATCTACATCTAACAAAATACTGTACGCTTCGTGGCTTTCTTTCTCGTTCATTTGCAATAACTTACACTAATAGCAATTGCAATTCACAGATGAGTTACATATAAAGGGTACCTTTCTATTCGTTCGGGCTAAATAAGGGCATTTAATGTCTCTTGTCAGCTCCTTTAAGAATTTATCATTGATGTAAACTTTTTTTCTGCTGAAATAAAAGCACGACCTTTTTTTGGGTCGATTTGCGATACCTTAGCAACGTAATAACAAATCTAAACGGCAGGAAGAAAAAAAATTCCAAAATCCTTATAAATAGAAAAAACAAATAAAACAATAAACATTCTACGATTGTCCCAATAAAACCGTTTCTACCCCACACTTAAACAACGACCGTTTCGAAACACTATGATACTACATTTTACTACGGCAAAGCGGGATCTTGATGGGCATTGTCTAAATTGCGTTTCCGTCCGATATCAAGTCTCAATCAAATAAGATTACGTCATCATCTAAAAGACAATGAAGAATGAAAAGCTCCATGGAAAGCGAAGCACTTTTTTGCATTATTGAATGGTTTCAAGTGCCACTCGGAAATAAACTCACAAAATGATAAGAACTGCAGGCATCAACCCCCTGTCTGAAACCACCTCACAATCACTGCAATCGTCTAACTCACACATCGTCCACCTCTTCCTTACCACACCATAATACTTCTATGTCTCGAATAACGTTTCCATAAACATCGTCTTAAAAAAATAGCCAAAGAGGATGCCTGTTACTACAATTTGCTAGAATACCTTCTTCTGTGTCTTTTGCAGCACTCGCGTCGGGCTTTCTTTTCTGTGTATTAGTTTACAAGTGTGTGGTGCAAAGGCTCGTGTCTGTAAAGGCAGTACATTTGGCCCCTAATATGTGCATATGCGAAGAGAGAGAGAGAGAGAGAGAAGAGAGAGAGAGAGAAAGAAAGGGGGGGGGGGGAATGAGAGAGAGAGGAGAGGAGAGAGGGCGAGGGGGAGGAAGAGAGGGAGAGAGAGGGAGAGACAGGGGGGAGGTAAGAAAAGGGAGAAGGGAGAGAGAGAGAGAGAGAGAAGAGAGAGAGAGAGAGGAGGGAGGGAGAGAAGAGGAGAGAAAGAAGATACAAGAGATAGATAGACAGAAAGAATAGAGACAGAGAGGCACAGAGGAGAAGCAGACAGGAGAAAAGACAACCATAGACAGACTACAATAGGCATACAACACAAAGACAGACAAAATAAGCTGATTTCCCATGTGTATTGCAGAGACATAAGCAGAAAAGACAGCATCAAGTAAATATCTGATATACGCTGCACTAATGGAAAAAAAACAAAAAAAACCTGTTTCTTGACTGCACTGGACTGCGGCCCCCCCCCCACCCCCCACCCTCCCCCCCCCCCCCCCCCCCCCCCAAATCTAACAATAATCGTTGTAAAATACACCCAGACAGTTATAACAAACTATTGTTTGTTCTGTGGATTCTCTTACCTTCGTGTATAAAAAATCGAATAGATACTGCAACAGCACACTGGCTATTGCAGTGCCAGGCGTCTAGGTTGTATGAGAGACCATGGGAACAAATAGGACACACACGCATACACACGAACACACACACGTACACACAACACACACACACACACACACACACACACACACACACACAACACACACCCACCCCACCACACACACACACACACACACACACACACACACACACACACACGCACGCACATACACACACGCCGCACATACACACACGCACCACGTACCACGCAGCACGCCGGCGCGCGCACTCAACACACCCACACAACACACACACACACACAACACCACACACCAATCACACACACACACACACCACAACACACATACCACACACTACACACACACACCACACACAAACACACACACACACACACACACATACACACACACACACGATAAAAACTCCATTTCTCGAATGTTTAGATTTTTAAAAACTCTCCCCCTCAAGAACGAATGCATTTTATTTTGAAACATAAAATCGGGACAAAAGTAAGAACGTAAACGGAAAACGATTAATAAAAATGTTTTTTTAAAAATTTAAAAAATCGATCCAAAAAGGGACAGTTGACAGGAATAGCGAACGACCGAGGGACACACTGAAAGGGTATACGGGTAACGGAGACCTCTGCCAAGTTCAAAAGAACATCCTTTAAGTCACTGAATTTCGCGAAGTTGAAACCGAATCCGAACAAAATCCCAAGTCAGTACTTATGAATACAATTGGATACACTATCTGAAAAACAAAATTAATCCAACTTGCAAAAAAAAAAAAATTAGAAATTCAATATTCTATCTCACAATGGTAAAGAAAAGGGTAAAATACAGACAAACAAAAACAAACAAAACTAATTCTTTCTTGGAACTGGATTTCTGGTAACAAAATGGAATAAATTCGACATGGCTTCGTTTGAATCTTTCCACAAAGTTTGGTTGAAATGCGTTTCAGGTGTCCTTTTTTTGTTTGTTTTTTTTGTTTATTTTGTTTGTATTTTGTTTTTTGTTTTTACTTTTTTTTTTTTTTTTAACTTTTCAATCAGGTGGTGATTTTCCTTTTAATTTCATTTTCCCATGTGTTTCCTATTTTCTTTTATTTATTTATTATTCATTTAATCATGTCATTTATCTATTTGATTTTTCCCCTTATTCATTGAATTCAGCAGCAAAGCATCCAGCTAGAAACACACAAACCAAAAAACAACAACAACAACAGACCAAGTGAACACAGAAACTCAGTGACGGAATATCGCACACCAAACACTACCATCCCACCAAAACCACCCAGCAAACCCAGCGACATCATGATGACGTGATGGTGGTGATGTGATGTGGGGTGGGAGTGTGGTGGCAGCACCAGCTATACATGCTGAAGTCAACTCCATGATAATTAAGCAACTCACGCAGCACAGTAG
>CM031615.1:4675388-4677335 GCA_018398815.1 Conus ventricosus
ACAAATTATAAAGTATTTATGATTTCGATTTTGCTGCAGATCCCACCCCCCCCCCCTCCTCTCTCTCTCTCTCGCTCTCCCTCTCTCAAACGTCTTTATGCCATTTGGACATGTTGTCCATTTCCGTCACAATATTGATTAATGTTGTTAATTGTTCATTGTTTCATTACATTGTATAGTTCTGATTTATACGTCTGTATTGCTTCGAGTTTCTGGTTTTCACTATTGTGATTGATAATTATGCTTTTTTGTGAGGGCAGATGAAAAAAAGCTGCAAAGCTTATTCTTTTAACCCTCATTAAAAGATAATTTTACTTGACTTGACTTGATCACACAACACACACACACACACACCCACACACACACACACACACACACACACACACACACACACACACACATTATTCCTGGGGCAATTGCCAATTTAGTTTTCAACGTATTACTGTGATTGATGTTTACCCTTACAGCCACTATGGAAAATGTGACGCCTGTAATCTGCAAATATAACAGGCTTTTTTTTCCAGCGAAAACACACACACACACACACAACATCACACAACACACACACACACACACACACACACACACACACACACCACACACACACACACACACACGCACGCACGCACCACGCACGCACGCACGCACGCACGCAACGCACGCACGTACCCAACACACGCACGCACATCACACACACACACAACACACACACACACACACACACACACACGCGCACGCGCGCGTCGCAACCCGCACTCGCCCCACACACACACACAAACAACACAACACACACACACACACACACACACACACACACAACACACACACATACACATACACACACACATTCACAGGCCCATTGCCATCATCAACATAGCATAAAGAACATAAGAAACAAAGAAAAGATAAAAAGACAGACAACAACAGAACAAGACAGACAGAAGACAGACAGACAAAATGGCGTGGACAAACAGACAGACAGACGACAAACGAACAATAAGGCAGACCAACAACAGACAGACAGACAACAACAGACAACAGACAGACAGACAGACAGACAGACGGACAACAGAAAAAGAAAACGACTGAAGGATGAAGAAGGAATGAAGGAAGAGGGAGAAGAAGGAGGGGAAACAGACAACAGACAACAAACAAAGTTCAATTTCATCTAGAGCGGCACGTGCACGGCTCATCCTATGCGCTACAACCCAGCCCCGGATATACACGCATGCAAGACGTCACTGAATAGATAAAAGAAATGAAGAAAGAAAAACAAGAAATAGAGAAAGGCGGGATGGATAGACTTGTTGAGGATGCCTAGCCTACGCATTAACCCAGAGTAAAAAAAAGACAGAAAGAAAGACAAAATAAAGACAGACAACAAACAACAGACAGACAGACAACAGACAGACAAAAAGAAAGAATGAGGAAAGAATGAAAAAGAAAAAAAGAGAAAATGTATGAAAGAAAAAAAAAGAGCGACAACTGTTAATACGAAAAATATAATTAAACCTTGAGTGAGAACTCGATTTTGGCCACCGCGCATGTGTGTGTGTGTGGTGTCAGTGTGTGTGTTGTGTGTGTGTTGTGTGTGTGTGTGTGTGTGTGTGCGTGCGTTGCGTGCGTGCGTGCGTGCGTGCGTGGCTGCGTCGTGCGTGCTGCTGCTGCGTGCGGGCGTGCGTGCGTGCGTGCGTGTGTGTTTGTTGTTGTTGTTGTGTGTGTTATAGTTGTTTGTGTGTTGTGTTGTGGTGTGTGTGTGTGTGTGAGTGTCTGTGTGGTCGTGTCTGCTGTGCGTGTATGTGTGTAGTGTGTGTGAATCTCTCTCTCCTCTCTCTCTCCTCGCGCTTCTCTCTATCTCTTCTCTCTCTCTCTCTCCTCTCTCTCTCTCTCTCTCTCTCTCTCCTCTCTCTCTCAGCTCTCTCTCTCTCTCTCTCTGCAATCGAGAAT
>CM031615.1:4686799-4699299 GCA_018398815.1 Conus ventricosus
TTTGAAGAGGGAGGTCGATGACCTCAGACGTGAAAATGACAACCTCAAGACACAGAATGACTGTCTGAATGAAAAAGTGTTAAACTTGAACGAAAGTCTGACGATTTAGAATGTCGTTCAAAGAGAAACAATGTTATATTTCATGGTATTCCAGGAGAGATCGGAAAACTAGGCAGGATTGTGAGGGCCGTGTCCATGATTTATTAACTGACAAATTAGAACTGCCAAAGGACATACAGTTTGACAGGCTCCACAGGCTGAACGGCAAACCGGATTCACCGATCATTGGTTGTTGCACTTTTTTCAGGGACAAGGAAACAATTCTGAGTGCCAGGCATAGGTTGAGAGGTACCAAGGTATTCATCGGAGAAGATTTCTCCCAGCGAGTGAGAGAAATACGCAAAAAACTTGTCCCTCACCTGAAAGATGCTAGAAAAGAAAATAAGAAAGTGTCAATGATCTTTGATCACCTGATCATTGAAGGTGAAAAGTATTACTTAGACCAGGATGACAAACTGAAAATGTCCATCTAGGAATGTGGCCGCCTGTTAAAGTAACTTCAAAACAATGTATCTCATCAAATCTGTTCCATAATCAAAACATAAAGGGTAAAGAAAGAAATATAGCACCGTTTACGGAGAAGGTAAGGAGGGCACATCACGTGCAGCTCGGGACAGGACGGGTGACACTGCTGTGTCAACGTTCTCTGTTAAATGTGAAGTTCACGACAGAAACTGCTCGTGTAATGTGTCGTTAAGCAGAACACATTGAGATGTTTTTGCGGTGATGAATAAACGTGTACCTGATGACGCATCGAATATTGTTCACACACATAATGAAGAAATCGATGAAAATGTGTGTCCTTTCATGTTTGATGAATGTTTTTCTTCTAAATTGTGTGTGCAAAATGAAAGAGTGATTGAGCTTAGCTTACCTTCCTCTTTGAATGCATACTTATCTCGTAATGTGCCTGTACATGATGAAGGAGTGTTGGAGAATGCATTATCTCTGTTATCGAATGACCATTGTTCTTCTAATGTCAGTATGGACAATGAAAGAATGAGTGAAAGAATGAATGGAGGTGCTGTGCCTAGTTCATCAACTGAGTGCGTTTTTTTCTAAACTTAGTACACACTATGAAAGAGTGAATGAAAGTGTGAATGAAAATGATTTGATTTCTTCATCGAATATGTATGACTCCACCAAGTTTTTGTGCATAATCAAAAGGAAAATAAGGTTGTGTCTTCTCCAATATTGAACGAAAACGTCCCTTCCGATGTTTCTGTGCATGATTTAAGCAACGACGAAGATGATTCGTCTTTCGTGTTGAATGACCGTTTTTCTTCTTGCACCGATGTTCGGATACCAAGTTTTATTCCACTGTCATTGGCACACGGTGCAATTAATGCAGTGTCTGATAATAGAAGAGAAATAGTAACTGTGAATGGTCGAGGTAATTCTACAGAAAGCCACTATGATGTAGATTTAAGTGGTACGAACAGAAAACATGTATCATTTTTGCACTGGAACGTGAATGGCTTGCTTTCTAAGTTATCTGATAAAAAAATTTGTTTCGTACATAACATCGTTTGATTTTGTTTTGTTTGGTAGAAACGTTTCTTGAAAATTTGAAGTCGTATGTATTCAACAATCATAAGTGTTTTCTGCAAACCTGCTCTTCAATTTACAAGACACGGAAGACGATCTGGAGGTGTTATGTAAGCAGTCAAGGGTAGAGGGGGGAGAGTCATCCGTCCATCACCCAAGACCGTGTTGATGCTTGACTTTTTGTTTATTTCAGTCAATCAAATCCAAACCAACCTACCAACCAACCTCAGGACAGGGTGTTGACACACACCCGTTCATCTGTCCCGGCCACCTCTCTGGTGTGGAACAGGCGTCCTCTGAAAAGGGCAACATGTGTGTCCCTTTGCGTTGGTGCTGTGGCTAACCAGCATGAAACCGGTCTTCCTTTCCCAAACGAACAGGCAAAACCTCTGTTGGCTGTGACAAGCATGGGGAAGAGATCGCATTTTGGCGGGAGGCTGGTATTATTGCCTCCAGTTTACACCAACTGCTAATACGCAGCAAAATATAGGCCCTAGCCTTCAGTAAATAACAGTATTAATCAATGCTTTGTCATTACCATGAATAAATATCCATTAATGTCTGGTAATTTGTGCACATTCCTAAACAGAGATTATGCCAAGTAGACTGATTATATCCACAAACCAACATTGTATTCCTACTCGTCCACTGGCATTCTAAAGATAATTCTGGAACCAAGCTAATTTGGCACCAAGGCGGATAACTCTTCTGACAAAAGATCAGAATTCACTGAAATCCCTATGCACTTACACTACCCTTATCAGCTCAACTACACACAAAAAAATAAAAAAAAATAGCCACAATAAAACGAAACATGCTCTTCAAGAGCATGAAGATTAAACATTTGCAGAAGTAAACTTCTGTCCAGCCACAAATCTCCCCTGCTGACAGTTATGGTCCCCATAACTTTGCCTATAGTATAGCATGCCGTTTGCACACAAAAATACATTAAAAAAATCCTTGGCGACAATATAACCCTCAACAGGTAAATTGTCAAGCAAAAATTACAACCAACAGTGTGACAGCACTTAGACCGACAAGGTAGATTCCGTTAGAATTCAAAACAAAACGCATCAGCACACATAGCAAAATCAAACATGCCGAATTGTTCATCAAAAGATCAATATAGTACGACAAAAAAAACAAATCGCAGTCATACAGACCAAGAGAACGGAGGGACAGCAGTTTACAAAACCAATCGGGCCTGGGCTTACAACACCAAAACACCTCCCTGGGACTTAAAAGTGCCAATCTCGCGCTTTTCTGTCGCCATCTAAACTGAGCATCGCATTCAGTAGGACATCGATTTCACCTTTTCCCAACAAGAGTCCATGTTTCACTTTTAGCCCTCAAGTCTGTCATTTTTCAGATCTTCCTTTTTAAAGTAAATCTTGAAAATGCATCTTTCCCAACAAAGTATTCAGGGGCAGTACAGCCATTTATTGCCTATACTGTCTTGACTCAGCATCTGTCAATCTTCATTCTTACATACCGGGATGCAAGACAACTTTTTTTTTTTAAAAGGTAGTGCTTCATACCCCATTAAATGTCCACATTGAAACACAGATGCAACCAACATTTCTTCACAAAACCTTCAAAAACGAAATTCAATGTTCAACAAACATCTGCAGCAATACACGCAAATGAACTGCCTTCAGCCAAGTTGGAAGCATTATCAAACAACCACAACAAAAAAAACCTTTCCCAACAAAAAAAGTGTCCACTTGGCTGAATATATTCACATGCCCATGTCAAAACAAGAACCAAAAAAAGAAACAAAAGATTCCAAAAGATGGAGGAGGTGCATGCCTATCCTAACATGCTATCCACTCACTAAACATTCTTATTTCCACTTCCAGCGTGGGGGAACCCCCTTGTTGGAGCGGGCAGATCTGCGAACAGTCGTACCGCTCCTGTCTGTCAGTGGCTGCTGATCAGGGGACTGTGGAGCAGCAGGTGGGATAGGGGGGGGGGGGGGGGGGGGTTTCAGGGAGGTTCCCTGGCTCCCTTTGTCAGTGGACCATGGGACAATGTGCCACTCTAGATGTGTGGTCACTGCTGGAGGTGGCTCAGAGCGACTCTCAGGATCCATCTTTCCAAGAGGCTCCACAACAGAGGGGAGAAACTGACAAATTTCATGCCTGTTCACCTTCAACGTAGTGCCAACACCATCCAGTGGGGCAATGGTCAATGGCCCACCTCCGGGTCCAGGCACCTGAACCACAAAGAAGAATCCGCTCCCCCCAGATATCCTGGATCTTATTCCGCCCAGGCCTATGCTTTGTGATCAGAACAAGATCTCCCGGTTGGAGGTCTGGGGTGGGATTGCCCTGGTCTTCCTCTTGGAAGCATGGATGTGGAGTTGCTCCCTGCTTTTCTGTGAGCCACTCTCAGACACTCCACATGTCCCTCCAACCACTGGGTTGGCATGACTGCCTTCCCCTCCTCTCGTGGGGAAGGCTGAGTGCGCGCTTCGCCAGCAAACAGCAACACTACTCTGACTGAGACAAGTCCACACAGTCATACTGTGTCAGCACGCTGTGCATGATCTCTTAATGCCCAATTCTAGACAAAAAAAACCATCTGACTTTTGAGTCACTTAAAATCAACGACCACATAGTCTGGCAAACTACGTCACACACAACAATGTTCATGCCATTGTTGGCAACAAGGACGCATTAGAATACAAAAAGAAGAAAAAAATGTACATGATTGAAAAAAATACATTTGTTATTCAAGTGACGGTCACCAAATTACTCTCACACATGCAGACTTCAATCAGCTGAAAAAAATGACACCTGTCTGCCTAACCAGGTGAAGTGAAGAGAAACAGTGTTTCACAAAAATACCTTTTAGACAGCACACATTTTGAATACTGTTTAAATGTAAGTAGCATGAGGCACGGGGCATCATGGACATGCCCTAACAGGATCACTACCGATTTACTTTCGTTTCATCCTGGTGGGGTGGGGGGACCGTCCGTATGGGAAGAAAAGGAGGGGGGGGGGGGTCCGTCCATATGGGAAGAAAAGGAGAAAGTAGGAACAGATAGGGGGAGGTATGCGTGGAGTCACTGGCAGACTAACTAGGAGCGATCAGTCCCGGACTCTTACGTTTCTGTTAGAAACGTTCTCACACCTTTGGTCTCCCTTGCAGACCTAAGGAGAGGCTTCTCGGGGGCGTGGGGAAAGTGATGAAAAAGAAATTTCCTGGTTTATACCCTAGTCTCCTCCTCTTACCCATCCAAACCATCCCATGGTTTATGGCGTAAGGGCCAGCCTGGCCACACTTAGTTCACCCCTTTTCCCAGAAATCAAAGGTTTTTTTGAGCCTTCAAATCAGCACCTAGTACCTGGTTCCATATCACCACTTTATCTCCACCCCGGAGATCCACAGTGGACTGTTTATGCCAGTCTTTTTTTTTTTTTTTAATTTGTTTTCATTCCTTTTGTTTCCTGACATTCAGAACTTTTTTTTTTTTTTTTTTATGTTGGAATTGTATAATTGTGCTATTAAAGTATTAGCAAAGAGGTTTTTTGTTTTTAAACAAACATGCATGCACACACACAAAAAGACATACGTATCATAATAATTGTACCAAAAAAAAACAAAAGAAGTCAGACACAATAAGAGAACAAACACGCATATCCCCCCCCCCCCCCCCCTCAAAAAAAAAAAAAAAAAAAAAAAAAAAAACCAACATCATTACATGAATTGTAAACAGGATATATAAACTTGCACACACACACACACACACGCACACACACATATACAAATAACCTCAAAAACTAGGAAAATACCAAGGGGTGGCATGGGTGAGAGGCTGAGAGAGAGGGAGAGGAAAAAAAAAATTAAGATGGGTAATTACAACAACAGAAGGGATGGCTAGTTATGTTAAAAGATACCAGCGTTTACCATTCTCAACTATGTAGCATTATCTAGGTTGAGATACTCAAGTTGGGACCATGTGTACATAAGATTTGTGAAAAAAAAAAAAAAAAAAAAAAGTCACAATCATGCTAGGAAATGATAGAGGAATAGGGAAACCAGGTTTTGTCAAATTGATCTGAATCATAGTTCAGAAAGGCTAAGTATTTTTCCAATTTAAATCTATAGCTTAAGATTGTTAGGAAAACATGAAGGTCTGGGTGGTTATTTTGTAGTTTACATTTGTAAACATAAAACTTAGCAAACAGCAGAATAAAGTTAAGAACTTTGTCAGTTTCCACATTTTGTTTCATTCCAAACAGAACTAACTCTTTCTCAAAAAACAGATTAGCGCAGTGCTGACATTTCTCCATTAGCAGGTTTTGAAGATTTCTCCAAAACCGCTGCACAATATTACAGTCGAAAAGCATGTGTGTAATCGTCTGTTGTTCCTGATCACAAAAGTTACATAATGGTGAATCCACAATTTTGCACTGAAACAGGTATTTCTGGGTTGGCAGCAATCTATGTAGAAGTCGACATTGGAACCATCTAAGCTGGACGTCAGTAGAAACTTTATAACCATGAAGGAATAATTGTTTCCAATTCAGATTTACAAATAGATTATTCCATTTATTAAGGGGGGGTCCAAAACCCCCCAAAAAAAAAAAAAAAATTTGGGGGGGGGGGGGTTTAAAAATTTTTTTTTAAATTTTTAAAAAAAACCCCGGGGGGCCCTTAAAGGCCCCCTTTTAAGAATAAGGGGGGATTGGTTTTTGGTTCGTGAACAAAGAAAATTTAATCCTCCCTAAAATTTAAAAAACTAAGGCTTCGTACCTTTCTATTTCCCAAAAACCCTATTATAAATCAGAACAAACAACTGTTTTCCCTTTTTTGTTTAGTTATTTTATATTTAATGGAATATATAATTACGCTATTAATTCTTTAAAGCTGTCCGCCATTTTATTACTGATAATCGCAAAACCCCGCTAAAAATTGCGGCAGTACTGCAGAATTGAGAGGCTCCCCCAAAAAAATTTTTGCGGTTTTTTTTTAACTCCCAAAAATAACATACCCCGGGGCAAGAAAATCACCCGGTTCCCCTAAAACTTATAACCCCCCCTTCTAAAATGCTGTGTGTTTTAATATGTAGTTCCCGCTATCATAAACCCCAAAAATTTCGAGAAAGGCCTAGGAAAAAAACTCCCTTCCTCTTCGGGAAAAACAGTAACTTAATTTTTCCCTCATTTTTTGTTAACTTAAGGCAAAACTGCAAAACACTTCTTTTAAAGAACAAAAGTTGTAGTCCCGTGGGTTTTTTTAAAAATGTTTTAAAAATTGCCTTGTTATCCTTAACTTCACCCAGTTATTCTTTTTTTTTCGATATTTATCCATTTACTTTAAAGAAATTTTTTTTAAGGGGCAACCCTAAAATACCACCCCGTTTTTAAATTTGGGGTTCGTTAAAAAACACTTTTGTTTTTTTGGTTTATATAGATGTGCATTTTTTTTATAACTTTTAAAAATTTTTAAAAAAGGGAACCCTTTTAAATATAACGAAAGTGCCACTTACAATGTGGAGCGTTTTATAACCCCCAAATCTTTGACTTCGTTTACTAACCATTGCAGTGACGAATCTTTGGTTCCCAATTTAGACTTGAAAACCCCAAACTGATATTTAAATCCCCCAAAATTTTAAATCGGGGAGCCCGCGGGTCATCACGCCCTTTGCTTTTTACCAGAATCGTTAAATTTGGTTTTTACGGGCAACCAGGGTTTTGGGTGTTTCTAGCAAACCATTAAACCACCCCTTTTTTAGTAAGGCGTTTTAAAACTTTCTGTTTTTCCCAGTCAGGCGTTTTCTAACTAAACTAAAAGTAGCCCCCCAACGACAGCGCGTTTAATCCTTTTTAACCCCCCAATGGACAATAATGCATATGAAAGAATCTGAAGAATTTAACATTGTCCTTCAAAAATTTTAGACAAAGTTAGACCGCAATATGGGTTAGGAACATTTATTTGTGGGGCACAAAAAGGAATTTTATTTTTGACACGGGCCTGGCCACCCCCCTTTTAAACCAAACAAAAAATTTTCGATGGGACCATAGAAAAAAAAACCCAAATGCTTGGCAATTTTTATTTAATAAAGAAAAGGGCAAAAATGCCAGGGTGCCAAAGTTAAGACTCCATACGGCATTTTGGTGTTTTTAGGAGGCAAGCCAGCCCAAATCTGAAGTGGATCAATCTACGGGCTTTGATGCCAGAAAAAAAATTTTTGCCAATTTAGAAGATGCTATTAACTCTGCTGTTGTTTTCCCTGCCGCATACAAAGGTTAAAGGGAGGGGGCCCCTTGCACATGCTAGGTCAAAGGTTGATTTTGTTGTGGGTCATGGATTTCTGTCCCCTCTGCCTTTAGACTGCAGATTGGCTGATACAATTAAAAAATTTGAACCTTATAGCTGGAGACGCCCAAAACTTGGGCCCCAATCAAGGTTTAAAACAAAAGGCCCGCCCCCATCCTTTTTAAAAAAAATAGCCTGAAGAAAGCGATCCCCCCCAGTTATAAGCGTCCAAACCAGTAAAAAAACCCCCCAAAAAAGCACCCCCACCCCGAAAGCCCCCAAAAAGCACTCCACCTTGACTGCCTCACACTGACACCCATATAGCAAAAAGACAGCCCTTTTTGTGTTTTTAACTTTTACTGGATTACCCTATTTTTTCACTAAAAATTAATCCAGAAATGCACCCCAATGTCCACAGTGGTCGGTTTAAAACCAGCAACTTTCCCTATAGTAGAAAAAACCCCAACTAACAACACTGCCATTAGCCAGGCAAGCTTAAGGCGGCTAATTTCTTTAAAATTTTGCTGTGAGAAATTGTTTCTAACCAACTTTTACCGGGTGGGGCCCGTGGACCCCTACGGGCCCTGTTGGCCCCTCCCTTTAAAGCATAAACGAGTGTAGAGTAGAAACCCAACACCCTTTAATATGCTAATATTTAATCCCCTTTTCCCCAAAAAAGAGTCCTTTTTTTTAGCTAGCGTAGTGTTTTTAAAGTATTCTGTTTTATTTTCTTTTCTGCTTGTTGTTGCTAGCGCTTTTTATGACGACTTCAAACCCGGGCCGCCCTTTTTTAACTTTAAAATCCTGTATTTTCTGCTGTTTATCCCTTTTTTCTCCCCTAAATTGTTTCATCTGCATAGCGGTTTTTTTTTTTTCTTCTATCTCCTATCCAACTCACCTTTGCCAAATTGTTTTCTGTTCCCCCTTATTGACTTTAGGCGTCTTAAGCCCAGGTTTTCACGCTGCCAGGGAATTGTCAATTTTTTTCATTTTTTTTTCGTTTTCCCTCTTAAAACTGTCCCTTTTTGTTGCTGCATCATTTATTCTGGTCCAAAATCCGAAAAGAGGATTTCTTTTTCGATCGTGTTGGCAACCTTTGCACCATGTTTTGTAAACGACTAACAACCTCAGAGCTTAATCTTCATAAATTTAAATTTCCCTTTTTGCAACAGGGATTTTCCAAGAATTGTGCTGGGCTTAAAAACTGGGTTGAGTCGGGTTTTTTTTAGAAAAACCGCACAAGGCCCCTTTAAGGTTTCTAAATTCAAAGATTTTCTTTTTCTATTAAAATTGGAAACCCCTAACGCTTCTGGTTGCCCCGGGCCTATTGTCATAAAGTTTCAATTCTATCTAGAAAATTATTTGACGTAACCCTACGCCCCACTGCTGTTCTTAAAGTTTTTTCTTGCAATGAAGGCCCCAGTCTGTTTCTTTTCTTTTTCAGAAGGATAGGACTTATAATTTTTCACCCTATTTTTTTTATTAATCTTTTTGTTTTATAAAAAATGAACTCAAGGGTTTGTGACCTTAATCCATTAGAAAAAAAAGGCCCCCACGGTGTAAAGGTATGGGGCAGACTTAATTAGTGTAAAAACTCCCCAACAGTTCAGCCGGGGAAAGCTTAACGCAATTTCCCCCGATTGGCGCTGATGATTTTAAATGCCGGCACCGCTAAACATCATTCAAAATAGATATTACTCAACAGATCCAAATTTATGTTTTTGCTAATTTAGGCGGGCTTCGTTATCTTTAGTAATCAACGGAGGGTACAAAAATTTTTGTATAAGAGAGGCGCATTTTTCCCTCTATTTGATTAGGGCTCCCTAAAAAAAAAGAAAAAGAAAGTTTATCAGGATACAAACCCCCCCCAAGACGGGCTTAAAGCGGAGGATGCAAGGGGGGGATTTTAAGATGATGCAGTCGCAGAAGCATTTGGAAACAATTCTGAATCCCTCTAGATTTTAAACTGTTAAAAGGATTCCCTTTTCCAAGGCGCACAAAAAAGAAAAACTTACTTATCACTGAATTTAACCCTAGGGTTCTGTTTCGTCTGAAGACCTTTTGCTAAATACGCATCAGCGACATTCCGAGGATGGGTTACTAACCGAAGGGGCTAGAAAAATTTTAAACCAGTATAAAAATAAAACTATTTATTTTAAAAGGGTTAAAAACCCCTTACAGAAAATGAAAAAAAGGGGGACACCTTGGAAAATCATAAAATCGTCTCTGAAGTCTTTTAAAGGTTTTTTGTTCTTATTTACTGAGAAACAATCCTTTTCAGGAGAATCAGAAGCGTTTTAAACCAAAAATTGAGAAGGTTGCTGTGTAATAATGGCAAGTCTGATCGTTGTATCAGGGCGCGGGCTTTTACTCACCAACCTTCGATGAAATAAAAGTTGTTCGCTGGGGGGAGGCAAAGAGATCCCTTTCAGTTGATCGTGTATGTAAAAAAATTCGCCTTTATGATGTAAGACTAGAAGACTACTTATAACCCAAATAGGACTGTGGCTGGATTTTAGATCTACATTGAAAAGATTGTTTTGGGGTGGGGAAAGGATAGGGCGATGGTATAAAAATAAAATTTTAAAGAAGCAGCGGAAAAGCCCCCCAAACAAATGCTGTTTTTTTGGTTTGGGGTTTCAAGTTAAACATTTAAGAAAACAGACTAAAAGGTGGTCATTAAAATGCAGAAAAAAAATTCTAATAAAAAAGATGAAATGCTTGAAGTTTTTTTCCAAAGATCCCCACTGTTCTTTATCTGTGGGATTATGGGGGTGGGAAAAAATGTTTCGTATTGGATTTGTTCAAACAATTCAGGTTTTATTACGGCACATTGTTAATTCGCCAACCATTAAGCACAACAAGTTTACAAAGAAAGGAAGTTTTTTTGGGGCCGACGGAAATTTTTTTTAGTTGTCTAGCGAAAGCAAACGACGTTTAAAAATTCTAAGATTTTTTAGGAACTGAAACATATTTTTTTGATGATGTTTTGCTGAACGAACATTTTAAAAAAGAAAAAAACTCGTCAAAGCTAGCCTTTAGTGGACGCCCGCCTTAGTTTCTGTTGGGGTCTTAATCAAAAAACAATCTGCTTTAAAAAACTTTGATCGCAGTTTAAAAACGGTTGTTTTTTTACACTAAGGACAAAAATAGTTTTGAAGAATGTTTAAGTGAAAATTAATAAAAAGGGACAAAGATGAGCTAAAAAAAATAAAGGGATTAGAAAAATTGCAGCTAAGCTATGTTAGGACTGACCCTCCAGTTCAATACGTTTGTTTATTTTAGGTTTATTGTAGATTGTTTATTATTGTTTTTTTTATTAAATTTGTTTATTTTTAAATTTTAATATTAAAAAAGAATGTCTCGGGGCCAACCAAAAGCGGAGCTAGCTCCTAAATGCACTGCAGTAGAGCTAAAAGACCTTTTCAGAAACCACCGGGTTTTATCTAATAGGGGTGCCAGGAAATGTTTATGGATTTGAGTACCCGGATGACGGGGGTTTACAAAACGAACAGAAATTTAAGACAAAAAACGGCAGCAGCATCCCGCCTAGAAAAGTAAAAATTTAAGGCAAACATTTTGGGAAACGTGAATACAACTTCATAAAGAGAGGGGAATGTTGGGGGGTTCTTCCTGAAAAATTTACTGGAATTTTAAAATTTGAAAATACGAAGCCCCAATGTATCTATGATAAGAAAAAAAATTTTGAAAGCCTTTAAAAAAAGGGCCCCATCTTTTTAGCCTGGTTCCGGGGAAAAAAAGAAAAAACGATTGAAATAATAAACGGGGGTTCTGAAAATGTCTAAGAGAAAGAAGTCCTAGGGAAAGGGGGGGGGGAAACCTCCTTAGAATTTTACCCAACGTAGAATCACTACCAGGCAAATGACGATGATTTTTCGTTTTTATTCTCCGAGGGAGGGGATAAGTTTGCCAGAACTCCTAATAAGGGATACAAATAAAGGCGAAAAAATTTGGGTTTCCCCCCTTTTTGTTTTTTATTGTTAATAAAAAGAGGTGAAAAAAAACCCCTGTTCATTGCAAGGTTACTGTGTGGTTGACAAAGACAAAATAACGTACTCGACTTTATTTCATTAAGTTTTTGAATTATTTCGACCTTTTTGATGAAGTGCTGCCGAGGATTTAAAAAGAAATATGTTAAGATTAATTAATAAAAAATTTGATTAAAAAAGGGTTCAAAAGTTTTTTTTTTTAAAACAAATAACTGAACTTCAAAAGGAATTGAAAAAGACTGGATAAAATTAGGGTTTCTAGAAAAAATATGCTAAAGTTTAAATCTCTTTCTTTTGTAAAACTGGGGGTCATCGGCCCTACAGCGAAGTGCGGGATTACGTTGCCGTTTTAACCACTGGATTGGCGGCCCAAACCCTTTAGATTGGGGGCCTTTGGGTTTTTTTGGTTTGGCGCCGTGTCTTGAGTAAATCCGTTTTAAAAAAAGTTTAAATCCTAAAATTACAAAAGCCATGCCATTTTTTGCCCCCAGCATCGGCAAAAACTTTGTTCATTAAGTTAAGAATAAGCAAACATTACAGGAGAAAAATTTCAGACGAAGAATTCAGAAGCTTTTGGGGTGACGGTGATGATTATAGGCGGCAAAAAATTGA
>CM031615.1:4704299-4709299 GCA_018398815.1 Conus ventricosus
AGCCGTTGAGGAGATGGGGGGAGGAGAGAGAGGAAGAGCGACAGACAGCAGACAGACAGACAGACAGACAGAGAGAAAAGACAGGAGAGAGGGAGAGAGGAGTGACAGATAGATAGATAGATAGATATAGATAGGACAGATAGATAGAGAGGAGAGAGGAGACGTGAGAGATGAGAGAGAGAGAGAGAGCATGGATGGATGGTGGATGGTGGATGGAAGGATGGATGGATGACAGAGGAAACCCAGCAGTCCAGCAACAAGCCAGTCCTCCACAATACTGTGGTCTTGTGGCAAGCAATAAATCAGACGACTGAAATCAAATGATAATGGTTTTAATCTCATGTTAAAGGACCACCGAGGGGGATGAGTTGGGGGAGGAAAGGAAGGGGGGGGGGGGGGGGGGGGGGAGGAGAGGAGGAGCAGAGCCGAGTTAAAGAGAGCGACTTACGAGGAAGTGAATTGGTTGTTTTGTGGGAACTGATGATGTAAACAATGCAGCACGCACGCACGCCACACACGCACGCACGCACGCAGCAGCACGCACGCACGTCGCGCACGCCACGCACGCACGCACGCACGCACGCGCACGCACACACACACACACAAACACACACACACACACACACACACACACACAAGAAAACACACCAGTGGACGGACGGACGGACGGACGGCGGGACGGAGGAAGGACGGACGAACACGCTTGTAAACATCTCGCTTTTGGTATGGGATCATTTAGGCTGCCATACCTGCAGAGGAGAGAGAGGGGACAGACAGACAGACACCTGACTGATGACTGACAGAAAGAGGCAGAAAGAGAGAGAGAGAGAGAGAGGGGAGTGGAGAGAGAGAGAGAACGAAGTGAGAGAGAGTGGAGCGATAAGGGAGAGAGAGAGACGAGGGAGAGAGACAGAGACAGAGACGAGAGAGAGGACAGACAGACAGACAGCCAGACAGACAGGCAGGCTGCAGACAGGAGGAGACAGAGAGAAAGGCAGACAGGACCAGACAGAACAAGACCAAAACTGACTGGACTGACTGGGACAGAGAGGCAGAAAGAGGAGAGAGAGAGTATTGGGGTTGAGAGAGGAGGATATAGAGAGATGAGAGAGAGAAGCGACGAGAGGGAGTGTGAGAGGAGGAGAGAGAAGAGAGGAGAGGCCAGGGACAGACAGACAGGACAGGACAGACGACGCAGACAGAAAAAAAGGGGGGGGTAAACCTGATAAATGATGACTGATGACTGGGACTGGCTGATGACTGACTTAAGGATCAGAAAGACAGAGGAGAGAGGAGAAAGGAAGAAAGAGGAAACAGAGACAGACAGAAAGACAGAGAGAGACGAAAAGAGAGAGAGACATACGAAAAGACAGAGGAGAGAAAGAGAGAAAGAGAGACAGACAGACAGAAAGAAGAGCGAGACGAGAAGAGAGACAGTACAGACAGAAAGACAGCAGAGGAGAGAGAGAAAGAGAAACAGACAGACAGAAAGGACAGAGAGAGAGAGAAGAGTAGAGAGACAGAGAGAGAGAGGAAAGATGCAGACGACGAGAGAGAGAGCGACAGGACGACAGACTGACAGAAAGACAGAGAGAGAGAGAGAAAGAGAGCCAGAAGACAGAAAGAGACAGAGAGAGGAGAGGAGGAAAGAGAGACAGCGACAGAAAGGACAACACAGAGAGAAAGAGAAAGAGAGACAGACAGACAGACAGAAAGAACAGAAGAGAGCGATAAGAGAGACAGACAGCCAAAAAGACACACAGGAGAGAGGAGAAAGAGAGACAGACAGACAGAAAGACAGAGACGAGAGAGAATGAGCGACAGCCAGACCAGAAAAGACAGAGAGAGAGAGAGAGGAGAGACAGACAGAGAAGAGAGAGAGAAAGAGAGACTGACAGACAGGGAAAGTGACACAGTGGAGAGAAAGAGAGAGACAGACGACAGACAGAAAACGAGACAGAGAGAGGAGAAAGAGAGACAGGACAGACAGAAAAAGACAGAGAGGAGAGGGGAAAGAGAGAGGAGAGAAAGAGAGACAGACAGACAGAAAAGACACACAGAGAGAGTAGGGAGAAAGAGATGGACAGACAGACAGAACGACGAGAGAAGAGGACAGGAGAGAAGACAGACAGAAAAGAACAGAGAGAGACGAGAGTGGAGAGGAGAGAGAAGACTGGGGAGGGGGTGGGAGTGAAGGGCGAGAATTGTGAGAGGAGAAGAGAGGAGTGGGAGAGAGAGCGGAGGAAAGAGAGAACGAGGAGACTGATGGCGAGAGAGAGATGGTGGGAGACCCAGACAGGAGCCAGATCAGACAGACAGACTGACAGCGGACCAGAGAGACAGACCAGACGAAAGACACAGACGAGCGAAGAAAAGAAGAAGAGAGAGAGACAGACAAAAAAGAGACTCAGAGCAGAGACAGAGAAAGCGAGACAGCAGACAGGCACAGAAAGAGACAGAGAGAGAGAAGAAGAGAGGACGACAGACAGGAAGAAAGAGACAGAGAGTAGAGAGAAAGAGAGAAGACAGACCAGACAGAAAGAGACAGATTCGAGAGGAGAGAAAGAGGGAGAGACAGACAGACAGACAGAAAGACAGAAGAGAGAGAGAGGAGGATGAGAGAGAGGAGGAAAGAGAGACAGACAGACAGAAAGACACAGAGAGAGAGGAGGAAAAAGAGAGTCAGACAGTCAAGGACAGGTAAGAGACATGAGGAGAGAAAGAGAGACAGGACAGACAGAAAGAGACAGAGAGTGAGAGAAAAGAGAGGACCAGACGACAGACAGAAAGAGACAGAGGAGGAGAGATGAGAGAGAAAGAGAGAGCCAGACAGGACAGACAGAAAGAGAATGAGGAGGTGAGAGGAAAGGAGGAGACAGACCGCAGACAGAAAGAGACAGAGAGTGAGAAAGAGAGACAGGCAGACAGAAAGCGGACAGAGAAGAGCGAAAGAGAGACAGCAGACAGACAGAAAGAGACCAGAGAGAGAGAAAGAGAAGACAGGACAGACAGAAAGTGACCCAGGAGCCGGAGAAAGAGAGGACAGACAGACAGAAAGAGACAGTAGGAGAGAGTAAAGAAGGGAGGAGATGACCGACAGACAGACAGAAGAAAGAGTACAGAGAGCAGAGAGAAAGAGAGACAGACAGACAGAAGAGACACCAGAGAGAGAAAGGGACAGACAGACGACAGAAAGAGACCAGAGAGAGAGAGAAGAGGACAGACAGACAGACAGAAAGACACAGAGAGAGAGAAAAGAGGAGGACAGACAGACGAAAGAGGACCAGAGACTGAAAAGCACAGAGAATGGAAGCAGGGACAGGCAAAAAGACACACATACAGACAGATAGACAGGGGACAGGGCAGGCGCGGCACACACACACACACACACAACACACACACACAACACACACCACAACACACGACACACACACACACACTACACATCTGTACACAAATGCTAGCGCGCCGCCGGCGGTTTGCCCCCCCTTTTTCTCCCCCCCCCCATCCTCCTCCCCCCCCACCCCCCCCCCCCCCCCCCCCCCCCCCCCCCCCCCCCCCCCCCCCCCCCCCCCCCCCCCCCCCCCCCCCCCCCCCCCCCCCCCCCCAGTCCCCCCCCCCCCCCCCCCCCCCCCCCCCCCCCCCCCCCCCCCCCCCCCCCCCCCCCCCCCCCCCCCCCCCCCCCCCCCCCCCCCCCCCCCCCCCCCCCCCCCCCCCCCCCCCCACCCCACCCCCCCCCCCCCCCCCCCCCCCCCCCTCCCCCCCACCCCCCGCCCCCCCCCCCCCCCCCCCCCCCCCCCCCCCCCCCCCCCCCCCCCCCCCCCCCCCCCCCCCCCCCCCCCCCCCCCCCCCCCCCCCCCCCCCCCCCCCCCCCCCCCCCCCCCCCCCCCCCCCCCCCCCCCCCCCCCCCCCCCCCCCCCCCCCCCCCCCCCCCCCCCCCCCCCCCTCCCCCCCCCCCCCCCCCCCCCCCCCCCCCCCCCCCCCCCCCCCCCCCCCCCCCCCCCCCCCCCCCACCCCCCCCCCCCCCCCCCCCCCCCCCCCCCCCCCCCCCCCCCCCCCCCCCCCCCCCCCCCCCCCCCCCCCCCCCCACCCCCCCCCCCCCCCCCCCCCCCCCCCCCCCCCCCCCCCCCCCTCCCCCCCCCCCCCCCCCCCCCCCCCCCCCCCCCCCCCCCCCCCCCCCCCATACACACACACACCAGAGTGGCCATTCCACGCCAACTGCCCTAATGGGAGACGAGAGGAGGTGGAGGAGGGGGGGGGGGGATATCCAGGGAAAAAAAAGGAAAAATGATGAAAGGGGAAGGGGGTATCAAGGTGGGGTAAGATAAAGGAAAGAGGTGCCGGGGGTGGGGGTTGGGGTTGGGGGGGGGGGGGGGGGAGTGACGGGGACAGGGAGGCAGGGATCCGGGTGGGACAGAGACGAGAGAGCGGCTTGACGACAGAGAGAATACACATGTTTTGTGGAGATTTAGAGGTGAGTGGAGACAGGAGAGAACGATCAGAATGACTGAAGACCAGGCAGGCAGGCAGGAGGCCAGGTAGGTCAGGCAGGCAGGCAGACCGGACTGAATTAGAGGACAGACAGACGTAGGGAAAGACAGACAGACAGGCTGCAGACAGACAGAACACAGAGTCGAAAGACGCGACAGACAAACCGACGGATAATAAACAGGCACAAGCAGGTGATAGATAGACAGGCCACTAAAGATAGATAGCCACATGAACAAACTGCGGCGCCCTTACTGAAACACGACAAAAAAGCAGAAGAGCCCCAAAACACAGTGTGAAGTAACGACGATTTAAATGCAGACACAAAACAGGCAAGAAATTTTCGGCAAAATGCTTCCTCAGCGACAAACAAAAAAAAAGGTACAGACAAAAACATGCACCAATACTCCCCTTGTGAAGCGAAGTGGGTGAATGAATGATAGATAGATCGATAGATAGATCAGATAGATAGATAGATGATAGATAGATAGAAAGATAGATAGCTATATAGA